>WNWK01000010.1:425000-565000 GCA_009830355.1 Cherax destructor
TAGTGGAACTAGTGGGAGATAGTGGAACTAGTGGGAGATAGTGGAACTAGTGGGAGATAGTGGAACTAGTGGGAGATAGTGGAACTAGTGGGATATTCAAATTTTAGTCACGAAATTGAGCGCACGAAAAGAAAGCGATGTGATAATATCATGCAGAGGATGATGATGATTTGCAGTGCAAAATGGAGAGCATGGGTAATGAGTATGCAAATATTGTGATAATAGACCGGAGGAGCAGTAGGCCTACTCGTGGAGAATGACGCAGATGAATGGGAATATAAAGAGCAGAGAAGTTGGGATAAATACATGAGTGAGAGAGGTTGGATTTGAGTGGGACTTGCACTCGAGTAACACTGATAATGGGTTGGGCGAATATTTTTTAGTGGGTTTGAGTTTGAGAAGGACTTGCCAGGTATGGGCCAGTAGGCCTGCTGCAGTGTTCCTCCTTTGTTAAGTTTTTATATCCTTCAAGCATAATTAAGTATATAATTTCTTGCCCTGAGTTACGCTTAGGAAAAGACTTCTTGAGGGGGTTTGAAGTATTTCTTGCCTGAAGTCACGCTTGAGTGGCTGGTAATTGTTGGAGGGTGGCGCTGGAGCGCTGGTCAGGCACCACCAACACAATGGCAATAATTGCAAGGTTGCCACCGACCATCCTTATCAATCCATCTTGCCCCCCCCTCCCTAGCTGGCTCATGTTGGACCTTCCTCTGGCAGTGTTGGATGGACAATCATTCACAAAAACTGGTCAAAACTCAGCCTGCGCCCTCAACCCTTACTTTACCTCTGACTGAATGACGGATGGCAGCCTTGAGGGGCGAGTTGCAGCAGAAGGAAGGCAGGGAAAAGCGAGAGTTATATATACATTACTGGTTGGTGGATGGTGATGTAGAAGGCAGCGCAAATGGAGGGTTTCCCTCCCCCCTTCAGGAAAATTGTGTACATCATCATTGTGCTGCTAAACTTCCATACACAAATAACCCGCACATAGGAGAGGGGAGCTCACCACGACGTTTCGGTCCCACTTGCACCATTTACAAAATATTGTTCCAGGTCGCGGTATTTTTGCCTTTTTGTTCTTTAAACTATTTTATATACAATCTTTACTACTATAATTTTTTTTAGTCATACCCGAAGTCAATATATGAACTTCTGTAAACCTATAAATTTTACACTTCAATATTTTTGGTTATATTGTGTGGTCAGGGGAGGCTACAGGACTTATAAAACATAATTACAAGTTTAAATAGAAGGAGCACGACACGTCTGGCAACGCGGTGGTTGAGCACCTACAGATAACGTTAAGATCAGCCCGAGTATCACTGGTGCTAGAATGTGTTGCTGTATATAACAGTTATATTGTGGGAACCCAGCTAGTTATGTTGAAGGTGGGAAGGGCAGTTATACAGCACTGTTATGCTTGTGTATGGTAGATATTATTATTATTGGGAAAGTGGTAAATCTATAAAATTCATACTGCTCTAGGGGAATTAAAGGCAGTCAAGTTTGATTCCAATAAGAAGGTAACTTTTGTATTTTAATCAAGAATCCACGAGTATCACCAAGGTACCTAACCAGAAGGTTGGTGCTCACTAGAGCTCGCCACTTCCTGACCCGAATTGCTAGTGATGTTTGAGTGAGGGTGAATTATCGAGCATGTAAACTAGAGTAATTAGTTTGGTTTATTCTGTGGCAGAGATGGAGGAAAGGTGTTAAGGCGAGTCATTAGCGCAGGTGTCTGCCATGCCTTTGTACGAGCCGCAGGTGACTGGATGCGAGGGAGCCGGACACCTACCCAGTGTTGTTGAGTTGGTGGGTAAAAA
The DNA here is from genome assembly GCA_009830355.1 of Cherax destructor. Taxonomy (NCBI): domain Eukaryota; kingdom Metazoa; phylum Arthropoda; class Malacostraca; order Decapoda; family Parastacidae; genus Cherax; species Cherax destructor. Next base: position 426,824 of record WNWK01000010.1, read on the forward strand.
GAGAGCTCTAAGCATACTTAAGAATTGGAGATGATAGATGTGGAGGGAAGAGAAGACGAGTGGATAACAGAGGAGTTACCCAAGTGCTGGTAAAGAAGGCAGCTGGGATACAACGGTACACACACCTCTAACTTGAGTTTTGAGCTGTGAGTGATGGACAGCTGGAGGCAATGTAGCAGGGGAGAGGAGAGGTGGGGAGCCACGAAGGTGGAGTGTAAGATAGCAGGGGAGAGAAGAGGTGGGGAGCCAGGAAAGTGGGGTGCAGGATAACAGGATAGAGGAGATGTGGGGAACTAGGAAGGTGTGTGTAAGATAGCAGGGAAAAGGAGAGGTGGGGAGCCAGAAAGGTGGGGTGTAAGGTAGCAGAGGAGAGAAGAAGTGGGGAGCCGTGAAGGTGGGGCGTGTAAGGCAGGCCAGAGAGAGAACCATAAATTGTTGGAGGCTATTTAGGAAAGGATAATGGGTGAGAAAACCAACGTGTAGAGTTATCCCATAAAAGCAACCTGCTATTATTATGCACTACTCAGTATGAAATATTTGAACCTACATTTTCATGTCTCTTTTTAAGTAAATGATTGACTTGTGCTATGGTCATATACTGGACACTGATAATGTTTAAGTTTTATCTGCACAAGAAACACTGTGAATGAAATATATACACACACACACACACACACACACACACACACACACACACACACACACACACACACACACACACACACACAACACACACACATACCCCACACACACACACACACACACACACATACACACACACAAATACACACACATACACACACACACACACACAACACACATACATATACACACACACATATAAAACACACACACACACACACACACATATATATATATATATATATATATATATATATATATATATTAATATATATATATATATATTAATATATCACTCGTATCTCACAAAGAAAAACTGTTCACCATCACTCACACTTTAGCTGTGTTTCCAGAGGTGCACGAACTTTACGAGCCAAAGGTCCACTGAACCGCAACATTGTGGCCAGACTCTCAGTGAGGGCACCTTTCTTCCTTCTTCCAGAACTCAAGTATGACTAACCAGGTTCACTGAGTCTTTTCATAAATTTTACCATAACTCGCAATGCAACAGCATTGAAATTAAAAAAAACCACTAAGATCTAACACACTAAACACGTGATTCTAACTTTCTAAACCACCTTCACACTATCCGTCCAACCCTTCCTCAGGTATTCCCTACACCATCTTAAAATGTATTTGTGTGTCCAGGCGTGTGCGCACTACTGAGAAATAAAATGCAATCTATAGGAAGCTTACAAATCAGTGGTGGGCGCCTGATAGAGGTTTGAACAAGACCACTTTCAGATATAATTAAGGATGCTACATTCTAGTTTAGGTAAGAGGATGATGAGCTGTCCATACGAGAAGACTTACACAAATGTAATGAGTATGCAAATCTTCTCTTAAATTAAGGCAGAGCTCAATAAAGTGTTCGTCAGAGCCTTGGCTGCGTTCTTCCCCCGCTTGGCGGCTCTCCTTAACGACCCTTGCTAGATAAAAGCAACAGAGGAACGACCTGCCAAAGTAGCTTATACGACCTTCCAGCACCACGCTGCCAGACGTCGGGTCTCGGCTTTATACTCACTCCGGATACTGGTGTCGCTTGATTGGCATTTACAGGTTATTGTAACCGGATTTCCAAGCGATCTTATTTCTATTCTCCGTTTTCTATTGCCGCTTGTAGGGCAGAGTCGAGTTTCTGTCTTGTCATTCGTAATTTTAACATATTCGTAATTTGTAACATATTCCAAACCACATTAGCATACCTATTTTGTTGGTTATATCCGCGTTATACGTGCGTGTGCAATCCCGTACCTACCCACACGCCCTTATTCAATTAAGCCGACAATCCCTTTGCCAAATAAGAGGATAATTAGGTCATCTAAAAGCCATAAAGGAGTTTATACCCACGACCGACTGGCAGAGACTTGGGGAGCATGTTGGGAAGGTCTGGTGGGGCTGTAGGAGGGAGGGTGTCACCTGACGCTGCTGCTGCTGTAGGAGGGAGGGTGTCACCTGACGACGCTGCTGCTGTAGGAAGGAGGGTGTCACCTGACGACGCTGCTGCTGCTGCTGCTCCTGGTGTAGGAGGGAGGGTGTCACCTGACGACGCTGCTGCTGCTGGTGTAGGAGGGAGGGTGTCACCTGACGACGCTGCTGCTGCTGGTGTAGGAGGGAGGGTGTCACCTGACGACGCTGCTGCTGCTCCTGGTGTAGGAGGGAGGGTGTCACCTGACGCTGCTGCTGCTGTAGGAGGGTGTCACCTGACGACGCTGCTGCTCCTGGTGTAGGAGGGAGGGTGTCACCTGACGACGCTGCTGCTGCTGCTGCTGGTGTAGGAGGGAGGGTGTCACCTGACGCTGCTGCTGCTGTAGGAGGGTGTCACCTGACGACGCTGCTGCTTCTCCTGGTGTAGGAGGGAGGGTGTCACCTGACGCTGCTGCTGCTGTAGGAGGGTGTCACCTGACGACGCTGCTGCTTCTCCTGGTGTAGGAGGGAGGGTGTCACCTGACGCTGCTGCTGCTGTAGGAGGGAGGGTGTCACCTGACGCTGCTGCTGCTGTAGGAAATAGTGTCACTTGACGTTGCTGCTACTGTAGGAAGGAGGGTGTCACCTGACAACGCTTTGCTGCTGCGTCCTGCCTAGAGGGAGGTTTACCTACGACCGACTGCTGCTGCTGTTGCTGGTGTAGGAGGGAGGGTGTCACCTGACGACGCTGCTGCTGCTGTGTAGGAGGGAGGGTGCCACCTGACGACGCTGCTGCTGCCTGGTGTAGGAGGAGGGTGTCACCTGACGACCTGCTGCTGCTGCCTGTGTAGAGGGAGGGTGTCACCTGACGACGCTGCTGCTGCTGGTGTAGGAGGGAGGGTGTCACCTGACGAGCGCTGCTGCTGCCTGGTGTAGGAGGGAGGGTGTCACCTGACGACGCTGCTTTTCCCGCGCTGTGCTCCTGGTGTAGGAGGGAGGGTGTCACCTGACGCTGCTGCTGCTGTAGGAGGGTGTCACCTGACGACGCTGCTTCTCCTGGTGTAGGAGGGAGGGTGTCACCTGACGCTGCTGCTGCTGTAGGAGGGTGTCACCTGACGACGCTGCTGCTTCTCCTGGTGTAGGAGGGAAGGTGTCACCTGACGCTGCTGCTGCTGTAGGAGGGAGGGTGTCACCTGACGCTGCTACTGCTGTAGGAAATAGTGTCACTTGACGTTGCTGCTACTGCTGATGCGAATAAGCAGGGAGGAGTAAAAGAGGGTAAAAGAACTCGCAGAGGGAAAAAAAACAATAAAACGAATACACAATACAATAGTAGTAAAATACAATAATTTATTTTTTACATATTTTCCTTTAATCGTCCATTAATTCTATACCGAGTAAGCTCAGTAGTTTTTTTATGCTACACGGATGTGTCTAGACTCGAAAGGTGGCGGCCTCCTCCCGATACACTGTATAAAGGCAACATAAATACGGCGAGGGAGGGAGAGTTTGTGTTGGAGAGCTCTGGCAGTCTTCTAAGAGTGTTGGGGATGGTGTTGAGAGGTGTGCCAGTTCCTGAAGGGGTCGGCGATGACACCCTAACCCCCCTTCCTCCCTTCAGGAGGGAGGAACCAGCCGCAGTCTTTACAAGTAAACCTGCAATGGTAAGTATGATTATCTTGCTTTACTTCCCTTTCTGCGGCTACCACTACTTCCCCTACTTACTACTACTCACTACTACTGCACTACTACTGCTACTACTACTGCTTCTTCCACTACCAGCATTACCTCTACCACTACGTTTCCACTTCTTCCTCTCTTCGTCCCGTCCGTCTTTCCCTCCCCTATATATATATATATATATATATATATATATATATATATATATATATATATATATATATATATATATATATATATATATATTATACACTGGCTCCCTCACCTTCGTATGTTGATGTGACTTGTAAATGGTTGAAATCCAACCGAAACGTCGTCAAAAGCTTCTGTCTCCTGTGTTTGTGTTATTTGTGTATTGTTTTGATCACTCTGATGGCACCTTCTGTGAGAAGCTTCTGGTGGGGTGGTGACTGGTGTCATGGTGGTGACTGGTGCTACTTATCACCGCCATGACCAGTTGAGGCTGGGATTTGTCTTGGTGTTGAGAATCTGGTATTAAAGCAGTAAAACAGCGGGTTTTCCTCATCAGGACCATCCCTGGAGCCCAGGAGCCTCACTACGGGCTCTGTCTGTCTCTTACCGACACCCTTGGACATTTGCGGATCCCCACGGTGTTCAGTGAATATTCATGGACCCCCACGGTGTTCAGGGAACATCAGTTGATTCTTGCACAGTCCCATGGACATGCTTGGCCACTGGTGGACACTCAAGGACCAACCCTGGACACTGGATGAACCGTCTCATCGCCTCTGACTTTCTCCTGCTAATGATTATCTTAATATGTATCTGAAAATCTTCAAAGGAAACTGAACCCTTGAACAGATGTCTGGTTTGTTAATGTGTATGTGTGTGTGTGTGTACTCACCGAGTACACACACACACAATTCTGCGTACGTGCGTACATAAGCGCTCGCGCGCGTGTGTGTGCCATTGCGTGTGCACTTGCGTTAGTACGCAGCTTGCAACTCTGGGATGTTGAGATGAAAGGAAAAAATATGGATTAAATTTCCTAGAATGCAAGAAAGCGTAGGTAGAGGGCTAGCATGCAGATATATTACGAAGGGAAACCTGGTGAAGCAGACTCAGGAGCAGCTGTAGGCACAAGGAGCCAAGACTTCTGCAGGAGGTAGCAGCTGTAACAATGATCAGCAGCAGCTTTGAAACAGTCCTTCTGCTGTAGCAGAGACGATTACCCGCTCCAGAGGTATACAACTGGCAATTTTAGCAAGGCCTTGCGATATCTTTATAGCGGAGGACTCAGGGCTGGCTAGGACCTGCCTGGAGGAGGGATAGAGATAAGCATGAAGAGCGAGAGTGAATGATTCCAATAGATGGTGATAAGAGGAGGAGGAGGAGTGTAATATTGGTGTAGAGAGAGGAAAGGTGGGAAGGGGTGTTCAGTGGGGACTGAACACATACCCCCCTTGTTCCCCCCAAACTGCCTGATGTAGGAATGTTAAACTGCCATAAAATCAGTGTGTATGTGCTATACAGATGGGCGGTGTCAGGCCAAGTTCTACTTTGCCATGGAATTTAGATTCTAATACCAACTACGACATTGTTAGTAGGGAGGGAGGGGATTCAGGGAGTAAATCTCCCTTTACTCGAGTAAAGGGAGATATGGAGATAGAAGTATCGAAAAAAGAAGAAAAGAAGATGGAGGCAGAAAATAAAGGGGTAAGGAAAGAGGAGTGAAATGGCATATGGGGGAATATGAAAGGGATGGAGAGACGAGGGAAATAAGAATAACAGTTCTTAAATTGTAAAATACTTATTTTTTTCTTCTGTAGAACCTTTAAGCGTGAAAAAGAGATAGAAAATTAAAGGAAAAGATGCAAGAAAAGGACTATAAATGAAGGTGGATAATTGGATGAACTAGTGAGAAAGTTACATTAAAGAAAGATGAGTGAACGGCAGGGAGGAGGAAAAACTTCGGTTATGGAGTTATCAAGTGTGCGATGAAAGACAGAAGAGAGACAGAATAGGATAAACTTCACTAAAGGCCAAGACGACAATAATTATAAAGACTAGTATAAACCTTGGTAATTGATACCGACAAATTGGTTAAAAAACACGTGGGAAACACTAGGACATATTTATTAGAAAACGTTTTGGACCTGGGTCCCAGGACCGAAACGTTTTCTAATATGTCCCAGTGTTTGCTCTCCTGTCTTGTAGTATGTCTAGTATGTATGTACGTTTTTTACGAGTATATTATCTTACCCTGGTTCCTCTCGCTACACTGGGATGTGAAGATTCTCTCTCGCCTTGTTCTTTATCTTATCCCTTCCGTGTTCTTCTTTACGTCTTCACCCGGTTCTTCTGTTTTTCTTGTGTATTGTTCTTGATTTCCCCTCTGCAAGACACGTAGAGAGATTAAACTAAATTAGAATTGTATATGTACCATTCGTGCTAGTCTCGGGTCACGCAGGTCGTGGTAAGTTTCAGGTCGTTGTGGATCTCACAGGTCGTGGTAGGTCTAATAGGTCATGGTAGGTCTCACAGGTCCACCGCAGGTTTTGTACATGTAGCTATCACCACTACAAACATAGCATCCTTCATGCATTTACGCTGGGAGAGGGCTCTTGAGGGCTCTGATCCGAGGAAATTCCCTTCCTCGGATCAGACCTAATAACCCTTCACATCCTAGTCCCCTGGTGCTGCTTGATTACTTTCGTTTTAGCGCGCTTCCCCACGAATATAAACAATAATGCTGTTGGAGTGTGAGCAAGGTAACAATTATGAAGAGATTTAGGAAAACAGGTTAGTCGGACTCGAGTCCTTAAGGTGTGAAGTACAGTGCACTCTGACGGAGGGGTGAAATGATTTTTTTTTTTTTGGGTCGCCGTACCTCGGTGGGAGACGGCTGGAGTGTTATAATAATAATCCAGACACAGCGTCTCGCAGCATCCCCTAACCAGACCTTCACCTTAAGCATTTCTAGCCCGTCTCATCACAAGCATAGCAAATAAATAAAAAAATTCTGTTCCACTTTCGACAACTCATCGTTTTTTTCACTTATTTGCTCTTGTTTCCTAGATAAATTAATATTATTTACTTAAAGCAAAGCCCGCTTGTGTCATTTAGCGCTGCTTCCAAGATCAAGCATGTTACTGTTCCATCACCGGGGGCTGCTCCATGTTTTTCGTCACCTAGGCTACTTCGAGGTGTTTCTTCACCTGGCTACTTCGAGGTATTTCTTCACCATCTAAGCTACTCCGATGTATTTCTTCACCATCTAAGCTACTTCGAGGTATTTCTTCACCATCTAAGCTACTTCGAGGTATTTCTTCACCATCTAAGCTACTTCGATGTATTTCTTCACCGTCTGGGCTACTTCGATGTATTTCTTCACCGTCTGGGCTACTTCGAGGTATTTCTTCACCATCTAAGCTACTTCGATGTATTTCTTCACCGTCTGGGCTACTTCGATGTATTTCTTCATCTGGGTTACTTCGATGAGTTTCTTCGTCACTGTCTAGTATGTCTTAGTGAATCATAATCTTTACATTTCTTCATCAGCATTTTTTATCAGATTAATAAGCCATTTTATTTTATTCTTGTTTTCACTATGTCTTCAGCAAACACTTGCCACCATTCCTACAACAGCCGAACAACATTCCTACAACAGTTTCTGAACCTGAAGAAGCCACTGGTACGAAACAATCTTTTATTCTAATGTTTCGCTCTACATAGAGCGAAACGGTCACAATAAAATTTGCTCTACACAAGTCTTTTCTTTAGCACTGTCGGTAGTTGCTTTTATATCCAATTTCTCAGCTACTATCATCAACATAAATACCAAGAAATCAGTATAATCTGTAGCAGCGTTCCACTAGATGTTTTGCAGTCACTATTAACCTTCCTGCAGACACTCTCCACCAGCCCTTCAACAGCCTGAGGGCAGATCCAGCCACCACTACTGTCACCAACCTTTCCAGCATAGCAGTGGCAGCCACAGCAGCCGCCGGCGTCATCTCCTTAACGTAACTTGTAAAGCACGAATGATCTTACTGCAGTCTCCCCATTTCCCCTCCTTCCCCCCGTCAGCGACCCCCACTAGAGCATGGGTCTCCACAAGAGCAGAACAAGGTGCAGGGCTCACGACTAGGCGCTCGTTTGAAAGCCAGGTCGTGTTGGTTCGTTTATGACTTCATCCGGCAAATATATATTGCGTTTAATGGTGCCAGCCTGCCTCCCGCCACCCTTTACATGGAGAGAAGCAGAGCTGCATGCAGACGTGAAGAGGAGAGGGGAGAGGAGAGAAAGGAGAGGGGGAAGAAGAGGAGAGGGGAGAATTTTCTGTGTGTTATACCCTAGCGGACTTGGGTGGAAAAGCGAAGATGGTGGTAGTAATAATGTAAGTTTTAAATTAGCAAAATATTCCCTTGAATAAGGAGCCAAAATAATAATGCAGGTCACAGCAATAATTATGATAATAAAATGAAAAGAAGCAGTGTGAGGATAAATCTGCATCTTATGAAAGACCACATTACTTGGGGCAGAAAGGAAAGCATAAGAAAATTAGCTAAGGGAGTGGTGGCAATGGGAGGTATCATTAATGTCGGCAGCGGGCGGGAGGCCTGGCACAAGTTACACTCTCTGTAAGCAAGAGTAAGTCTCTTTCTCTTCCTGTTTACGTCCAAGCCAGACATGTTTGCCCCAGATGTCTCCCTGAAGCTCCACACTAGACACATCCGAGACTTAGAGCCCAGGTTATATCTGTTGATAGTTCCCAGGATCATCGCTCCCGCCCTCCGGTCTCAGATCAGACATCGTAAATTGGAATGGAAATATTACTGGAATTATATTTTTTTTTCTTGGATACTGCATACATAACATGGAATTTTTTTCAGTGATCTTTAGGGCATACACAATATTACAAAATGTGCCGGATTAACTAGGCTGTGATAGACATGTGAGCCAGCGGGCCGCCACCAGCAACAGCCTGGTTTTGATCAAGGAAGCACCAGACAAGCTTGGCACAGGACGCGCCTGCGAACGTAGGAAAACTTGTAACCCGTAGCTCAAAGGTAGTAAGTCAAACAAATAACTTATTTCCATTCTAGTAGGAAATTCAGGAAAACCAAGGTAAGTGCATGCTGAATGTAGCTTGTGAGATTTGCCTGTGTTATCTTACATGTTCATGAGGCTGTTCCAATATGATTCACTTGTTTTATAACGCTGTTCATGAATGTCTTACCTCAGCAGCTGTGTGTGTTCTGGCCGGACAACGATTTTTGTTTGCTTGAAAGTTTTCATGGCGTTATAGCTGGTGGTTGTGTTGTGGTCAGACGCTGATTAAAAAGAACATTCAAAATCCGCAGAAGCCGCGGCAGACACCCACATAAACGACCTCTGGTCAACCTCCAGGTAACAGTAATGAGGTGGAGTTACCTACCCGTACCTAATCCGCCTCCAGTCATACAGGTTGTCGTAACACATTGTATTCAGCACCTCTTAATGCCACAGCTAAACCCGTACGGGCCAGCTATTGTAAAGATAGTTATCCGCAATCACCTGGTGTCTTCAAGGCGGTTATCTTCCCTCACCTGGCGTATTCAAGACGTCTGTCTTTCGTCACCTGGTCTTTTCACGTTGTCTTCCGTCACCTGATGTCTTCAAGACGGTCTTCTTCCGTCACCTGGTGTCTTTTAAGTTACTTCACGTGTCCTGGTTCCGTCTACGACAAAACTCTGGACATGTATAAGGTGACAAGAGCGCTCAAGCACACTACAAATAAGGGATTATCATCACAAGCGTCACTCCTTGTATATGTCTCCATTAAGCAAGTGTGTGTTTTGAGCGAACCCTTGCTATCCGTGGGGTGTGACCAGGTCCCGGCCCCTCAGAGAGCCCTGACCACCCCACTAGCCGCCCTGACCGCTCCTTTAGCCCTGGCTCCGTACTCGGCCTCTTTCACTGTCGCCGTCATCGACCTGGTAGTGGATAGTGATACAGAGAGGTAAGCTTACCTCTTTTTCTCTCTTTTTACGCAGGGTTTTACAAGGTTAGGCTAAGGGTTCCTAACTTTATTGACAAGCTAAGAGCTGTTACCTACATCAGCTCATTTGAAAGCATGTTTATTGTTATGAAACATACAAGTAAGGAACAGGATGAAGTTGGAGCCATCTGTGGGCCAGCATTTTCATTTGATCAAGTGACTTTATCTCGTTGACAACATAATGCTGTACGAATGTGTTCCAGACTCGAGTCATCCTTCCTTCCTTCCTCTCTCTCTCTCTCTTTATCGTTCTCTTTTTTTCTCTTTCTCTCTTTTTCTTTCTCTTTCTCTCTCTCTCTCTCTCTCTCTCTCTCTCTCTCTCTCTCTCTCTCTCTCTCTCTCTCTCTCTCTAGATCTCTACCGCTCTGTCGAAGTGACCAGACATGAGGTCTGCAGATAACAAGAACCACCACTGGCAGCCCAAGACGGATGGGTGTCGAACTTGGGCGCGCCGATACACCGCTAATTCGGCGATTCCCATGCCCGCTGTGCCACCCAAACGATACTTGGGGGTCCCGCCGTCCACCCTTGGACGCCTCTCCACTCAAGAAAATCAACTCAAAAACAACGCTAAACCACACTAGTCACAGGGTCGATCATCCATGCTTCACTAGTGGGCACATGGGTCTTATAACATACTGTCACTGTGGATTTATTACCATAGTTCAATAGTCGTGGTCAGGAGAGGACTGGGCTGGGGTGGAGGAGGCCTAAGCTGGACCCCAACATCATTTGAAGCTGCCATAGGTTATTATTTTATGCATGAGAAAGCGCTAAAGGCGAAAGGGTCATGTACCGCCCGGGAAGGAAGAGGTAATCCTTTTAGGTCCAAAGAAGGGGAGGGTAGCTCAAATTTATGAGATCAAGAGCTCTTGGTCAGCATCAAGGCTTTACCCCTTGAAGCCTTAGTGTAATATTTGATCATATATTCATCACCTTGTAACTATTTTCCATCTAACAGCATCATCACTTGAGGAATGAAATTCATCCTGTGTGATTCAACATGGCAGGGAAACACGCCTTAGCTTTGTTCCCACAATGTAACTATCATATAGTATAGCAGGACACTGTGGGTGTTCATGAAGAGTATATATGTAATGTCTTATACCTTTGATATACCTTTGAAGAGTTTAGAGACTTTAGCTACTCTCGGAGCCCGGCCATGGGCCAGGCTCGTTTGGTGCTTGCCTGGTCTACCAGGCTGTTGCTGCTGGAGGCCCGCTGCCCCACATATCCATCACAGCCTGGTTGATCTGGCACCTGATGGTATTGAGTGTTTTTGTGAGAGTAAGAAGCTTGGGTTGTTTACGTTTAATTATCTTGTAAGGTAATAAATGGTTGAAAGGGGAGACCATACACAGCTTTGAGAGTAGATATGACAAGGATCATGGAGCCATGAATAGTGTTTGAAGGTTAGTAGACGAGAAGAGATGGACCTAAATCCCAGAATAGACAACAGCAATCACTATAAGGCGAGTACAATTTTGTTTCTCTCTCACACACACACGTCAGTAGTAGTTCAGTAGTAGTATTTGTATCTTACCAATAACCGTTATTGAGTCAGCCTCCCTACGTGATCACTGACCGTTACTGAGTCATTCTGCTGACCAGAGCAAGGTAGAGACAGACAGGTCAGGCCTGAGTGCTCCCATTTTTCCACAAATATACAAGTTACGAAGCCAAGCTACATTTGTGTTTTATTTCCAAATCCATCAAGAACCTACACAACAAATTGGTGGCAGCATTGTGGGCATAGATTAGGGTATTTATGCAGATTTAAAAAGATAAAGCTGGGTCATTGTGTGAGTGCCGCAGCGTCCCAAGCCAGCCCGCCACCTCTCCACCCACCACCCGCCAACTATAACCAACAAAGCCAGCCACTCAGCCGGCTTCAACTGTCCAGGCCAGTTTCTACAGCTTCCTGGCTTAGTTATGGTGTTAATTGCTAACCTTCGAGGAGTTGATCCAGGTTTTGCAATTAAGCCAGCCAGTTAAGCCAGTCTATGGGAGAGAGCCTCAGTTAATCATCCAGCCTGCCTCAGCCAATCATCCAGCCTGTCTCTTCAGTCATCCAACCTGCTCCTTCATGCTTCATTCTCTTTCATCCAAGACCCACCACCAAGCCTCATCTACCTGTGGCTTTTTTCCACCCATATACCGGGTCCTAGCATCGTCTTTTGGCTCACATAGCTGGTCAAGAGTTTCCCTCTGTGCGCCTATGATAAAGCCAGCTATGTGTATGGTGTGATGCAGCCGGGACTCCACCATCCTCCTCCCCTCACTTCCTCTATGCTGTTTCGAGAACTTCAGTGATAATTTTCCGTTTACAGACAATTGCGTGTGTGAGACATTTCTACAGTGAATTGTATTATTCAGAGACTTGTGCCTTCAGTGTAGACTCAGTGTTTTCTTATTCATTAATTTACAATACTTTCCCAGTGTTATCATTCATTTTCGTGTCTCATTTTGTATCTATGTTCTTTTGTGTTAATTCTCTATCTCTGAAGTAAGTATTCATTTGTGTACAAATTTATTCTTTGACTTGTGTGCAGTATAATTTTTTTTCAGTCATTCAGTGAAGTGCTTACTTATTTTTTTTTTACCTTGTGTTCTTTCAGTGTTGTGTTTCCCACAATATTTCAGTATTGTGTATTATTATTTTCTTGTACTATTTTACTTCATTTTCAATGTATTTCCCTTGTGTTTTTCTGCTAATTCTATTCATTAGTTCATTCAGTGCTTCTTTCCCCAGTGTCCTAAATTACCATTTTACTCTTCTATATGTCATTTTTGTACTATTTTTTTTATATATACAGTGCATAATTTGTTTAAATTTTACAGACATTTGCGTGTACTCTTGTCCTATATTTTGTGTGAACACCAAGAGTTTTATTCACTTATTGATAACAGCAAGTCTTTAGTGCAAGAAAATTTTGTGCAATGTAAGTCCCATATACCTGTGAGTGATCCCTTGATGTTTGTGTGTTCTGCAACTTGTAAGTGTTCAATTCTTAGTTTTGTACATTGTGTCATTTTTATTCATTTTATCAATATTTCTTTGAACAAATTCACTCTTAGTGTACATATTTAAAGTAAAGTGTTATCATTGCTCTGTTTGAGTAAATTGTTTTGCCTAATTTGCAATTAAGAGTTAGTGTTCAAGCTACATGTTCCCAGTGCAAATTTTTTTTATTGATAAATTGACTAATTCTGCAACTTAGTATATTGTTCTGCAGTGATTAATTTTTTTCATAATTTTTTTTTATAGTATTTTGTGCTCTTATTTTATTTTAATCATTGTTTATTTCTATAAAGTGATAAATTATAATTCAGTGCAATCTTCTCAGTATTACAATTCACTTAGTTGTGTCATTATTGCATATTAATTTATTTAGTGTCATTTTCCTTTTAGAAAATTTGTTTTTCAGCATATTTTCCAATTGCATATAATTTAGTGATTCTATTTTATACTTTTTTGCATTGATTTACCATTTTTATTATCAAATTTCTTCATTGAATTAAGAGTAAAGACAGCTCACTTTTGCAATTAACTCAAATTACAGTAACATTTCCCTTTTCTTGCATTTTCAATGTGTTTCTTTATCTTGAACAGTACATTTCAATGAGTTGTCCTTTCTCATGCAGTGTGTCTTAAACATTTTAATTACTTATGCAAACTAGTTAAATATTTTTCATTTCATTTTTAACTACTTGTGTCATATTTCTATAATTTTTATTATTCATTATTCTTGCCTTAATTATTTTTGTGCAAATTCTTTGCAGTTATGTCTCACATACCTTTGAGTGGTACTGTAGTAAATGACGTCAATCAGGCCTCTCAGGCTGATGCTGCCCCTGCGGATATTCCTAATAGTTCCTTATTGACTGCTAGACCACATCAGACACAGAGACCTTATTGTTTTCCTCGTGACTCTCTTGATGCTTTGCCTTTATTCAATGGCCATGCACATAATCTTGAAGCATGGTTTACTGACGTTCGTTCACGGGCTTATGTCGTAGTGGAATGTCCTCCATCAGAGGAAAGTCTTATCAGAATTGTGAAAGAAGCTCTTCATCGATCGCCTGCTACCATCCGCGTTGTCAATCTTGTTGTCGATCTTCTCGCAATGCGAGACTTCAGGAATCTTACTAAGTAGTTAGAATATGAGGAATTGATTCGTTCTTTCCTTGTACCAGTGAAAATGGCTGATCCTTATGTCTTCCTTAGAGAACTGGTGAATGCAACACTCATGACTGGTGAAACGTTGAGGGCATTTGTGGTTAGATTAGATAATCTTTTATCATTTATCAAAGCTGTCCAGTCCTCAGCATTTGTACCTGACCAGGATAAAAGATCCTCAGCATCGTTTGCTAAATTAGCCACTTTTGGAGCAATCAAAGAACTAATGCCGCCTGCTTCTGTGTCTACTTATGAGTCTAATCCTCCAACTGTGCAGATGGAACTGCTTACAGCCCTTAATCATGTATGTTCCTTGTGTCACCAGGGTACTTTTCCGTGTATCAAACCTAATTTCACATTTCTGCCTCATTCAGCACCGTCCCTCGTTTGTGTCACAGCACCTAATCATAGACAACAATCACAGAGATCACCCAAGACCAATGTACCGAGTCATTATAACGCTAGTAGTGTTCATAGTACATTCAGTAACCATAGTGAGAGGACTTGTTACATCTGTGGTTACCATGGCCATATTGCAGTTAATTGTCCTGATAGTCACCCTAAGAGACGTCGTACTGATGGTGACTACCAATCAGAACTGCCGTACTGTACTTATCATAGAATACATGGACATGACACATCTGAGTGCAATGCTCTCTACAACCTTGGGTACTCTAGATCTTTCCGTGGCCGTTCTTACAGCAGAACCAGGAGAGGAAATAGAGGTCGTGGTTCTCAAGCTAATAACCAGAGCCAGGCTCATTCTTCCAATTTGGGGGAATTCGAGCGCCCCACTCAAACTGTTCCATGGTGACAGTAGGTAATAATGAGTACTCCATCCCTGTTAGTAATTCCTTCGATGCCTTAAGCAGTCTCGAAGAAGAAAGTCTTACTGATAATGTTGCTTCACACATCTTTGTCGAAGATATTTTTTGGGATGAAATGGAACAAACCTTCTCTGATAAAAGTCCTCTTTGTTTGCACATAAATTCAAATGCAACAATAGGTCCCTTGGTACAAGCATCTGTTCTTAATGCGCCCATTCATGTGTTCATGGACTCTAGTGCGCAAGTCAATATTATCAGGTCTAGTTTGTTTAAGGATAAGAAGTTACGACATATCCTCGTAGAACCAACTCATGTGTCCTCCCTAAGTGGTGTGGCTGGTTCTCGTCTGCGTGTCCGAGGTCGGACTTCCCTCACCTTTTCTATCCATGGTAGAGATTTTACTGCTTCCTTGTTGTTGACCAGATTAGTTTCCCTGGTGATCTTCTACTGGGATTTGCTTCCATGAGAGATTTACGCATTGTGCTTGATCCTTACCGATGGCATGCCCAAATTGATGACTTGATCGTACCATTTTGGGGTTACCAGCTTGGATCCGAGATCTGCCATACTGCCACAGAGTACGAAGTTCGGATTAAGTCCTTCCAGTCCAGAGCATTTTCCAGTAGCGTACCCAAGCAATCAGGCACTGGTTATCCTGTCACTCCTGTCTGTCTTCCACCTACAACTTCAGGCATGCAAGATAGTGTCCAGTTGCCTCAGGTGTCTGAGGAACCTCAGACTACCTTGAGTGCTGAGCCTATCCCTGTAATGTTTGCTAGTTCAAGTAGTAGTTCCTCCACAGGGGACGCCTTGTCGGAAAAAGACTATTTGAAACTAGTAATGCCATCTCTTGTTGACGTCACATGCCGTCTGCAGAAAGATGTTTCTGTCGCAGCTAGTGCCCTCTTTAGTGTTTGTTGTTGTCCCTCATGTTCCAGATGGTGATACCATCCTAGTTGACAGTGAATCCTGCAAAGTAAAGGGATTGTTGAACCATCCTTACATGTTGTAAGAGATAGTAAGATCTGTTTCTTCATTGCTAACACTCCTGGTCAGTGTTCGCCTCAGAGCAAATACCAATATTGTTGACCTTGTTCACTATCCTTACCCTGTTCAGGTAGAGGATGAGTTGTCACCTGACCAGTGGGTCGGTGCTATTTCAACCGAGGAGAGCCCATCCACTCCACTGGATCATTCCACTCCACCAGTAGAGGAGAAAGACTTAGCTCCCACTGACTTCCCAGACGAGGGCAAACGTTTGTTGAATCTGTTGAACAAACATTGTAAAGCCATTGCCTTACCAGATGAGAAGATGGGTATAACGAACTTATTGTCCCATCGTATCCCACTTGAACCTGGTACTAGACCAATTTATATACCTGCATACAGAATGCCTCATTCACAAGTTGCTGTCGCAGATGAATTGATCAGATGCTTGAGGATGGTGTTATCGCACCTAGTAATTCACCCTGGAATGTGCCCTTGATTCTAGTACCAGTGATTGACTTTAGGAAGTTAAATGCGAAAACAATTCTAGATCGCTTCCCACTTCCTGTACTTGGTGACCTTTTACGTAATATCGGAGATAGTCTTCTCGACCCTAGATTTGTTATAAGGGTTTTGGCAAGTCCCTCTTTACGAGGACAGCCAAGAGCTAACCGCATTCTCCACGCCAACAGGTCATTATCACTTCCTCCATATGGCTTTCAGTTTACGCTCATCGCCTATCACATTCTCGAGGCTAATGACTAATATCTTTAGAGGCCTCATAGGTAACTCACTTATGGTGTACTTAGATGTGATTGTCATGTCAGAAGACGTGGATACGCACTTGAAAAGACTTTATGTGGTACTTGGTACATTTTTTTTATCATTTTTATTGTGTGTTCCCACTATTGATTCAATCTATTCCTATGAATTGTGATATACCTTGTTATCCATTACAATAAGATCTGTTCCAATAATATCTTTATGTATAGTTATAATGTTCAACTGTTGTGTACTTTGACATTGTATAGAATCAGCCCTGAGCCGTACGCCTGTAGTCTCTAGTTTGTATTAGCTGTATGTCGAGATGCCATATGTAACATGGCTGAGCTGTCAGTAGTAGTTCAGTAGTAGTATTTGTATCTTACCAATAACCAAGCTATGTTTGTGTTTATTACCAAAACCATCAAGAACCCACTCGACACACACACACACACACACACACACACAGAGCAAAGAGGCGGGGCCAGGAGCCGAGTCTCGACCCCTGCAACCACAATTAGGTGAGTACACACACACACTTTCCCTGATACCCGCATAGTTTAAAACTTAAAAACGTGTGTAACTGGTAGTTGCAAGCACACACTCCATTTTCTATCTCCCAGAGTGACTAATGGTTACTACTATTTTCTCTTTTTGCAGGTAAGTTGTTGGCAGAGACTTAGAGGAGGAGGATATGGAGGAAGAGGTGAGAAGGAGAAATAAGGGTGGTTGTCGCAGGTGAGTATAAACGTACCTCTCATCAGCTGCTAGAGGTAAGACTGATATTCTTTTCACTGCCTGATCAGCCAGGCTATTACCCACAAGGAGACATTTACCTCCAACCCTTTCTTCATTTTCATTATCGTTTCTGTTCCTTTCCCGGGTCTCCGCCTCTCCCTACACCCACTCCCCACACCCCCAACACTTCCAGTCTCCATCCCCACATCTCCACCCACACCACACCCAGTTCTTCCTCTGCTCTCCCACACTCCAACATAGAGACGCGGTCAGGAGACTTACAACTGATTGATATATAAACATCACGAAGAGATTAAATAGACAGCGGTGTGTGTGTGTGTGTGTGTGTGTGTGTGTGTGTGTGTGTGTGTGTGTGTGTGTGTGATCATAGAGATTCAGTTGGCCATGTGTATTCGTAAGACAGTCCAAAACAGTATGTGGGCAGACAGACGTCCTAAACACCGAGACAGACAGGCTGTTTATCGTCATGCAACCGAGTAATGATTGCTGGATGTTAGTCAGGCGAGGGTTTGCCTGGCCACACTGGCCACACTGAACCACCAGTAGTTTTTTCTTGTCCTTCGTTTTCCACCAGGCCAGAGGCTTCTAAGGAGCAGCGCATCTAATTGCCCCTTGGTGATGACCGTAGATAATGGCCGATAATTGCTCAAGGGATAAGGTTTCGTTCATATATTATATCTGGTAACTTGAAACACGGCAGCGCTGGGTATTGCTGCAGACCAGCGAAGTGCATCCTCACTACATAAGTTCATTACTAGTATGGTACGAGACTCATGAACTGACTCTCATGATGATTTGTTTACATCACCCGTAGTACCTTTAGTGGTTGCTGGTACTTCGGTCTTACAGGAGACAGATACCAGTGTTTGTACACTGAGAAGTTTGTATCTGCATATACCAGGTCACAGGTAAATCACTGAAGCGTTTTTCAGTGTATATACACTTAGATGTGTGTATATCCCTGTGTAAATACACTGGCAGCTTACTTTAATCTCTACAGAATTTTAAGTATTGTGTATGGTGTACAAGTGTGTAGTCGACTAATCGTGTCCTTAGCACACCAGTGGTTTTACTGTTGGTATGGATTGATGTCTTCTGTAAGGAAGAAAGGGAGGCAGCAGCAGCGTCCGGTGTCACGGGTATACCATCTATTCGGAAAACAAAATGTAAATATACAGTGAAAAACGTTTCTTCATCTGTCACATCTAGTTCGTTCCCTGGTTCCGATTCCTCACACACCCCGGCTTGATACACCTACAAGTGCTGCTCACTTCGTCTGTAGAAGTTAACCTTGTCTAAAGCAAATTGAATTTGCAAGTTTACCCAAGTGTTGGTAAATTATCGTTGGGCATCACGTAAGAAAATGATCGTTATGAGACATAACAGTTACAGAATGAGACACTTGTACAACATTTGGAGATCTTTATTGATTCCCAAATGCTACACAAGTGTCTCACTCTTCAACTTCTTGGTTCTCTAAACACTTCACATCACATAAAAGCTACTTCGTGACCGGAACAATCCACAACTAACCCCCACACTTTAAAGAGGAAAGTTATGGCGATGTTTGGATCCGCCCTGTACCAATATCGTTTTAAGAGTGGTCCAAGACGAGCCGAAACGTTGTCATAATCCCGTCTCCCGAGTGCGCATTTTGTGAATCAAAATGAGGATATGTTATGTGGTGGTCACTGCTGCCTCTTTCAAAATAAAAATAATACAAATGAGTATAATCATTCAACGTTGGTCATTAACCAGAAATCACACTAAATTATTCCTCTACACCTATACATAGTCCATTATGATACTATGTTTTAAATACTTAGTGTGAAGCCGCCATGTACTGGGAAATTGTGGGATCGAGCGTCTATATCTGTGTTCCCATCACTTTGATTACATGTTGAAATGCTGAGGTATGCACGGAGTGGTGTGAGCCCCATACCCCATGCCCAGTGCCCCATGCCCGATGAACCCCGAGCAATGAAGGGACTCGGCAATGAAATTATAAGTAATAAATCGCTTGAAATACTCGGTTTGAAAATGCCGAGATACCGAGTATAAAGACAATGGTGGAAGATGCACATAGGTGGTGTAGTGATGGAGGGGGGGTAGTGGTGGGGTATAGGGGGTTTTCGGGTTGGGATATTGTGGGAGATGGGATGTAGTGGTAATGGCGGACGGATGGACACACAGTAAGTTATGTAGGTACAGATACACATAACACAAATTATATATATATATATATATATATATATATATATATATATATATATATATATATATATATATCATTCGTAAGTAATATGTGTAAATCACCCACCAGGATAATTCCCAAGAAAAAAGGTCAAAGTGATTTATTTCCATTGGGGTCGTTGACTCACACAATCACTCAGAAGAACACCGTCACTTGTACAAGAAGCTGACAAAGTGGATGCAGTCTCGCTGCCACGGAGGAAGCAAGGGAAGAAAAAAGGATAATGGAGAATGGGATGGAGGAGAGAGAAAAGAGGGATGGGAAGGAAAGGGGGAACGGCGATGAAAGTGCTGTGGGTGGGAGAGAGGGGGAAGAGTTAAGAATGTTATCCAAATGTGTAAATATCCCGATAGTTAAACAAAACACAGGGAGAAGCTGAGATTTGTGGCCAAGCCAGAGTCCAGAGACGTGTGTGTGTGTGTGTGTGTGTGTGTGTACACGTACGTGCTGGTGCAACACGGGGAGGGAAGGCCAAAAACCATCCACACACTCACAACACTCAACATTAAATCAGTCATATGCTCTAACTTGAACGGCTTAGCAACAATAATCTTGCCACAGAGCAGAAAACAGCAGAGAGAGAAAGAGAGAGTGGGAGTAGTGAGGGAGGGAGGAAAGGGAGAGGGATGTGAGGGAGAGGGTGGGTAAGAGGGAGGGAAAGAAGGTAGTGAGGGAGAGAGTGGGAGGGCGAGGTGAGGCAGAGTCAGGTGATTGATTCAGACCAAACACGCGATTCTCACACGACTTTTATCTCTGGCTTTGGCTGGTCTCCGAATGCAAAGGAAAACTTAAATTAACGCAAATACGTTGGCTGTGTCTTGGCCTCGCATAGAGAGTACAGAGAACGGGAAGATGTAGGCCGTCTCTAGTTCAGTATGAATACTACACAAATAATGATCAATTATTTCACCCTGTGCTTACCCGACTTACGAGACACCCTTGCATTATGATGTATGGGAGGACAGCTGCCTCTGTTTACAGTTTGTGTGCTACGGAGACTGGGGTGCTGGGGGAGCCATTATAGGCTCTCTGGTCGAGCTCTCATGAGCCCTGGGGGGTGAAGAATTAGAAGCATGTGCAACGTCTGGGTATCTTTATTGTAGACGTATCACCATCCAGTGGCTTTATCAATACAAATTCTAGGATATAATGGGAAGACATTAGAACTATTTACAAAAGATTAGGTAATCAGTCCCTCGGCCTTGAAGTTGATGAAGAGTACATTAGTACTGAAGAATCACGTTAAAGGTATTCCCAAGAATATTTTTCAGTGGAAGTGTAAGCTTTATGTTATGCTATCTTGTACTTGCATTACTGAGGCGAGTCACTTCCAGCACTTGATGCAATTCTGTAATCCAGCGCCTTATTCCACAAGTTTCTTGACCTGAGAAGTTGGATTATCCTGTGATTCTCTCTCCTCCGTTCCAGTGAGAGTAAGAGAGAGAGAGAGAGAGAGAGATACATACATATATATACTTGAAAAAAGTACTTGAGGGGTCTTGTCCTAAATCTGCACACTGCCATAACAACATACTGGAGAGAGAGATATGGGAGGAAGTGTAAAATAAACCCAGTGATAAGCAGAGGTGTGGTGAGCACACACTGTGACTATTCAACATATTACCAGAAGATATCAGAAACACTGCTGGGACAAGTGTAGAAGTCTTCAAGAGGAAACTATACAAGTATCTTCACCAGGTGCCAGATCAGACAGGCTGTGATGGATATGTGGGCCAGCGGTCCACCAACAGCAACAACTTGGTTGACCAGGCAAGTACCAGACGAGCCTGGCCCAAGGATGTGAGTACAAAAACTCTGGAAGCTCACCAAAGGTAACTTCATCGTTACCTCTATGATAGCATAAGTATCCCACGATACCGTAGCTACTCTTAATATCATTACCCCTATGATAAGAAATGATTATTGAGATATTTATTTAGCACACAGAGAATGTGCTAGTTTTCCATCGCTGACCCACAAGTAATTAGCACTTTGTGTGGATGAGATAATGAATGTACAGTAATTGTTCGTGGCGACAAAATATTAATGAAGAGAAGAGCGTCAGGAAGAACATCACAAAAAGTACTGGAAAGAAATGGCGTGATGTGAGAGTTGGTGAGGAAGGATGAGGACGTTGTTGGTGATGTGAATGTTGGTGAGAGGGGAGGAGGAGGAGGAGGATGCTGGCTATCTGGTCCTCCTGTCGCCTCAGCAAATGGAGTACGTTTCCTCCCAGTTCGACGCCTTGATGCACACACGAAGCCCAGCATGAATATTCATAAGCTCGCCTCGAGAAGTCAGAAAAGCCTATGGATCTGACGTTTCGTTCAACCCGCCACACCAACACCATTTCGTACGTACTCGTTGAGGCTTTATCGCGTGAGTTTATTTTCGCCATTTGTGGTGGATTTAGGAAGATCCACACGATGATATTTCGACTTTATCGTGAAATCTCACCAAGTCAAAGGTCACCGCCTGGGCCCCAAACCCTCCGCTGGGATTAGCTGAAATAATGTGAATTTGTACCAAATCCTTGTTGGAAATAATGGGTGTACCTGGCTCTCTCTCTCTCTCCTTGGGGGGAATATGCATTCTCAAGCTGCAGAGACAACATGCCTTGATGGATGACTGAGTGCTTCGTGCAACTTCGCGGCTCCGGCAATCTTTCGTCGTGTTTTTCAGAAAGGTTCGTCGGCGCGGGCGTGGGCGGGAGGGTGGGCGTGAGCGGTGCCTGGTGGTGTGTGGAGGGGGCGGCCAGGCGGCGAGGGGTAATTAGTTTGATGCGTGCGACTCGCGATGATCATCATTAGGAGGGAGTGTCGATCTCCGAGACCAAGACGAGGCCCTGGCTCACCCCGCAGCCTCCCACTACAACCAACACTCCTAAATATACCGGTTGTAAGCCCGCTTCTCCAGAGCTAGAAACACCTGGTGTTCCAGTGCTGGAAACACCTGGTGTTATCCCAGTGTTCCAGTGCTGGAAACACCTGGTGTTATCCCAGTGTTCCAGAGCTTGTATACTGCAACATATTTGTACCGATTATGCAGCTCCTCTTCTCTCCCGCACACTGTATCACTCCTTGTACTGTTGTTGTCTTCTCTCTTGACGTGGTATATTTGGTCAGATGTAACATCGTTCACGTACCGTCCATGTACCTTCACTAGTGAGTCATGTACCGTCCGTATACCTTCACGGACGGTACGTGTCTCACTAGCGGTGCACGTATCGTCCGTGTACCTTCACTAGTGATGTACGTACCGTCCGTGTACCTGCACTAGAGAGGCACGTACCGTCCGTGTACCTGCAGTACAGAGGCAAGGACATTAGGTAGGATTAGATTTCACCGGAAATATCCATCAATAAAGCCAGTCTCCACGACCTTTCCATTACGTGTCTTGGTTACGTCTGTGTCCACTCCTCTTCCCCCTGCCATCCATCCCCCTCCTAATCCCCCTTCCTCTCCTGCTACCCCCTCCTCGCCTTCCTGTCTGACACCCCCCTCCCTGTCTGTCACTCCCTGCCGGCCTGTCTTCCCTCTCAGCCTCTCTTTTCTTGCATGGATGTGTCACCTTCCATTGGTGACTCACTACCCCGATAGGTCACCCCTGCCATGGTGGGTCACTGCCATGGTGAGTCACTGCCATGGTGGGTCACTGTTGTTGTGTAGCTCTGCTCTGAGTTACCGTACTTTGGAAAACGGCCGAGTGAAAAAAAAAATGTATCTGTTCCTAGAACTCTTGTTCAAATCAGTTCCTGACTTGTTGGGCTGTGGTTCGTATGTTGCACCGCGTGCGACCAGCAGTAACAGACTAGTTGATCAGGCCTTGATCCACCGGGAGGCCTGGTCTGGGACCGGGCCTCGGGGGCGTTGTCCTCCAAAAGCATCCTTCAGGATATATATATATATATATATATATATATATATATATATATATATATATATATATATATAAGTACATTTGGCCAAAGAATTCAATTAAACATTAAGAACAATACTATACTTTGAAGAGTACGACTCATCATAGTTTCGTGTTTTGGACGACTGCTTGCGTGATATCATTGATGTGACTTATCAGGGCACCTCATCTTACCCCACACAAACACGACCAGAAAAAGTGTAAGACTTGGACTCCGAGATAGTGTGTTGGTCGGTGCCATCCTCACACGGTAATCAGGAGACACATTTGCCGATAAATCATGGCTAAAGATACCCCGAGCTGTGGAGGTGCACACATCACAGGCTAAACATAACCCCTCCCACCACACCCTCTCCCATCATATAATATAACCTGAGTAATACTCGCATAATCAATGCATTTACACACTTCTCCAAACATCAGGCGAGGAAAAAAGAAGAGGATGCAGGGGTTATTGTGAAGGCTGGCAGGGGAAGACAATAAGAATGTGTGTGTGTCTGTGTCTGTCTGTCTCTCGTTCCGCTTCACATTAATATAATGGCTCAGTTACGGACTGAAGAAGTAGTAAATGTGATCAGATATTCTTATCAAAACACATTTTATTTCTCTCATCGTCACTTCATCAATTCGGAGGAGTGTGGCGCCTTACCATTGTAAACAACTTAGTTTTCAAGGCTGTAGACAGCTTTCAGGTACTGAATTTTTTTTTCCTTTATCAGCATTATGCTGAATATTGACGTGTTGATGGATCGCATTCAACATGACACGCCAAGTCTTCAGGCGCGGCCGCCACACTAACCCAGGTAGAGCACAACCACCTGTTAGAATTCATTGTCAATCCCCAATGTCAAAATAACAGTCATGACGCACTCACTTATAATAGGTAAAAAGGTGGCGTCCGCACGCACTCTTGGGAAAGACTCAAATTACTGGGCGGGTTCACCTGTGTGACTGACCCTTCCATCTCCAGACACGACATCCAAATCAGAGGCTCCGCGATGTTTTGATGTATGTGTTTAGGTGGTGCAGATGGGGTGGAATCCTTTGAAGGGGGTCCGGTTGAAGCCTCCAGGTGCACGTTCAGAGTCATGGTTATAACTTACGGGGCAGGTGTCAATATGAAAGGGGGCATAACTGATGAAGCGTAAGGGGTAGGAGGTCCAGGTGTCTTATGGGCAGGTTCGCGGTAACCTGGGCAGATTCGTGGGGCCCTGGGCAGGTTGACGGTATCCTGGGAAGGTTTACGGTATTCTGGGCAAGTTTACGGTATTCTTGGCAAGTTTACGGTATTCTGGGCGGGTTGGCGATTCCCTGGGCAAATTTGCAATGTCCTGAGCAGGTTGAGAATATTTTAAGGAAAGATGGTGGTGCCCTGGGCTAGTTCCTGATGTTCTCTTGGTGAGGACACTCATCTTGGCTAGGGTTCCAAGGCTAGTTCTCTCCGCCGCGGGTGGCTGAGCTTGATTTCCATGCTATTACCTGGTGTGTAGCCCACTGGCTCTTGATGCTAATCTTTTGTGTATCCTATTTCCACGCTGCTGCCCAGAGTGCATGCGCTCCGCACGGATACTTCATCTACAACTCTCTTTTTTTTTTTTTTAATCCGCTGCTTGTACATATTCCAGCACAGTAATCATGGGGTACACCATTGTCTGGCATGGTTTTATCTGTGTTGTTTCTCATGTATACTAGGTTCCTACCTGTGAGCACCTGCTACCTACACTCACACTCCCTCTCATATATACATATTCATCAACATACACATACACTCGCACTCGTGCACTCCCGTACTCCAGTGAGGACGTCTTCAGCGTCTGAATCGTGATAAGCTCATCCTAATACTAAGACCTTAATGTAAATCGGACGTTCAGTAAGACGCATTGCTTCCTTCACACCAGCAAAATAGCGGGTCATGTTCCAAGCGCCTCATGAAATATCCACACATAATTTCCTCACTTTAAAAATGATACTGTTTTTGTTTATATAATATATATATATATATATATATATATATATATATATATATATATATATATATATATATATATATATATATATATATATATATATATATATATATATATAAAATGTATGTAGGAGTCCCAGCGTGGTACTCTCCCGTACTTGTGGTACAACAAGCCTCAAGGAAGAGCTTGTGTAAGGATTGTACTAGAGTTTGAATGTCTAAATAGTTGACTTAATGCTCGTAGACTCATTACCCAAGAGATTAGTGATCAGAGGATCTACATACCCCTACTTCGTATCATCTAAGCCCTGAAGCCTCAGGTGTTCCTTAAGAGCCGGTTTGTATCTGCCGTTGAGGCCCATGTGCTCCCTTGGCTTAAGATATTAGGTGCCGTCTGAGGATTAAGTCGGCCGTTGAGAGCCCATTTGCACTCATGATGAGTCTGGTGGTTATTGGGTACTTACTCACGCTGACTTTTGAAATGGAGCAACTCGTGATGCCTCGTATCTCTTTCGCTGTAACGATTACCAGTCCTTGTTCCTCATGGATCCCAAGGAAGACCTTCGAGTTGCTGTGTTGAAGGTCATCCTCTCGAGGTCAAGACTTAGCGACCCGATGAAGCGATTTACAGATGCTTCATGGGATGCTCATCTGACGCATCTGCGTCTCATCTTCACCGTCATATCTTTACGATCACGCCCGGCTCTTGTAGCGTCGGCAGCGCGTTCCTTCGTGGCTAGTCGAGTCCCTTAGTCCCTTGCTGGCCGCTCTTCCCATAGCACCTAAATTTACATTTTCATAATAAATTACAAAACATTGGCATTTCTTTTCACCATACCATATTCAAAAATATAATTTTTATAATTAAAGTAATAATTATAATAATTATTATCTTTATCAGCTTGATGGAAGTTTTGCGTTGCCGCACAAGGAACTTACTTTATATATATTTTTTTATTTAGTTTAAGCTGTAGAGAAAGCTGTTTACTTTCTTAATAATTGGCTCATAATTATTGTCTGGAATCAACTTAATGGCAGATAGAAGGTGGGAGAGTTGATAATGGAGGGTATGGGAGGTCACACTGGGTGTCCAGGTCGGTCATGTTCCTTGTCTTCACGCATCTGGGTGCATTCCACTGCAGCGGGCAGGTGTGTGGATGGCAGGGCTTCAGTGACAGCAGGTGTGGGAACATGTGTATAGATGGTAGGGTTTCAGTGACTGCAGGTGTGGGAACATGTGTGTAGATGGTAGGGTTTCAGTGACTGCAGGTGTGGGAACATGTGTAGATGGCAGGGTTTCAGTGACTGCAGGTGTGGGCACTACATGTGTGTAGATGGCACTACATTGTGGATGACAGGGCTTCAGTGACAGATTTTATTGCTGGACGTTAATGGGTAACGTCTTGTCAAACTCATGAAGATACGACTTCAATTATTTCTAAACTGTAATAGTCTTATTTGCCCTATTTAAAATAGAAAGGGAAATACATTTGCCTTAGGTTTGCAGCGAGACTGATGACGCTGTGTCACGGGATGTACTTAAAGGATGATCTGCAGGAGGTCAGGAGAGAACTGATTGTGACTGCGTGAAGGAATGCACTCAAGGAAGGGTCTTCAGGAGGTTCAGACGAGGACTGCACCAAGGAATGCACTCAAGGGAGGTTCTTGAGGAGGTTCAGACGAGGACTGCACCAAGGAATGCACTCAAGGGAGGTTCTTGAGGAGGTTCAGACGAGGACTGCACCAAGGAATGCACTCGAGGGAGGGTCTGCAGGAGGTTAAAGTCAGCCTGTAAATGATCCATTCTCATTATCGTGTCTGTCATGGAGAGCAAAAACTGTGGCCAAGAGGAAGTTTCATTACCCATTAAGTACACTTTGATTAGCCAAGGAGTCGAGCGATGTGCGCCGCTGCCCGAGCGGCGGGTCAAGGTGCTTTTCTGATGGCTCTTGCCCCCTGGTTAAGGTGGGTACAGGTGTTGCAACAGGTAGGTTCAAATAGGTGGGTACTAGACTAGCTGACTCCATGACTCTGTGATAAGACAATCCTTACATAGTAATGCCCACGAGCTGCTGGAATGATATATTAAGCACGTTGCAGATATTATACCCATTGTGGAATGCTTGAGGATGTCCACACTGATAACCTTCATGTATAATAACGATGCTGTGTGATGGGGAGCTAGTTAACTGTAGTTAACTTTTTGTTCTCATCTTGTAACTGTCATGTAGATCAGAGTAGCGGCACAATGCTTGATTTACCAGAGATTGCTTAACAGTAAAAAAATGTGTTAGCATAAGTACGGAGAAATGTAGTTACTGGAGAATCTGGGTATGTTAGTCTGGGCGCTGGGAATTCTTAGTACGACTGTAAGTATTGAAGAACGGAACAGGTCACATGGGCTAATGTAACCTGACTTCAGTCTTGTAATGTTGGGAAGGGCTTAAGTTATTATTATTATTGTTGTTGGGGAAGCACTAAGTTCGTAGGGGTTATAAAGCGCTTGGAGAATGGGAGTTAATCAGGTTTGATCCAAGCTCTTAATTTCTTGAATCAGGTCTTCAACAGCATCAGCTTGATGGGCATAGACCTGAAGTGCTGGGCAGGGAAGGGAAGTGCTGGGCAGGGAAGGGAAGTGCTGGGCAGGGAAGGGAAGTGCTGGGCAGGGAAGGGAAGTGCTGGGCAGGGAAGGGAAGTGCTGGGCAGGGAAGGGAAGTGCTGGGCAGGGAAGGGAAGTGCTGGGCAGGGAAGGGAAGTTCCCGGGCAGGGAAGGGAAGTGCTGGGCAGGGAAGGGAAGTGCTGCTCTGAGAAAATCTTAACCGTACATAGGCAGGTAAGTGAATTAGAAGACATTGACAAGTGTTCATTGAAGTATACAATCAGCGTATACATGTATATTTGCTAACACCGTTGACGTTCCTTCAAGAAGTGTCTGTGGTTCAAGACTCTGCAAGCAGCAGCAGAACACAACAATATTGGGATAACGTTTCGCCCTAAGGAAAGCCTATTCAAGTCTTAGAGCGAAACGTTTTCTCAATAAAGACTTGTACCGTTATGTATCTTCCACTTCAACTAGTATAGTTTTTTTCTAGTACCGTAGAACAATTACTGAGCTATTAATATTGACTTTGATTTAGCCTCTTTCATATCAAAAATATAAGTAGGTTAAGCGGGTGGGTGGGTGTGAGCTGGCTAGGTGGGTGGGTGTGAGCTGGCTAGGTGGGTGGGTGTGAGCTGGCTAGGTGGGTGGGTGTGAGCTGGCTAGGTGGGTGGGTGTGAGCTGGCTAGGTGTAAGGAACAAGTGTGGTTCAGACAACTTAATAAATGGAAGTGGGGTGTATAAGAGGTGCAGCATGGGGAGGAAGGAAGTCAGAAGGAAGAGAAAAAGAAGGAAGGAGCCGTGCAGGGAGGGAAGGGAGACAACTGGTAAGAAGGGAGGGAAGGGAGACAACAGGTAAGAAGGGAGGGAAGGAAGACAACAGGTAAGAAGGGAGGGAAGGAAGACAACAGGTAAGAAGGGAGGGAAGGAAGACAACAGGTAAGAAGGGAGGGAAGGAAGACAACAGGTAAGAAGGGAGGGAAGGCAGAAAAGTGTGAGGGAGGGAGGGAGGAAAGCAGTTAGGGAGGGAAGGAAGGATCCAAGTAGGGAGGTAGGCAGGGAGGTGAGGCAGGGTGTGGCGGAAACCTTGGGTCAGCGGTCTTGCTCTGTTGGTCAAGTGTGGCGTTGCTCATCCCCTCCCTCCCTCCCTTTCCCCCTCCCTCCCTTTTCCCCCTCCTTTCGCCTTTTCTCTCTCTCCTCCTCTGTACTCTCCCTGCCTCTCTCTCACCCTATCTTCCATTCCCACTCCCCTTCTCATTTCTCCCTTATAACCCTTCTTCCATTGTGGCTGTTCATCTGTGTGCGTGCGTGCACACACGCACGCGGAAGAGTCCCATGCGCACCTGCATGCAAATTATATTGAGCACGCAATCTCACCGGACTTGTGAATGTGCATGTGGTTTAATAATCAACACTACACGCAGAGTGCCAACTCCCTCATTCAACATTTTGATGTGACCTCATTTGCTAAAGACACACACACACACACACACAGGAACCATACATAGTTTTAAGACGAGGTATGATAAAGCTCATGGATCAGTGAGAGAGAGGACCTAGTAGTGATCAGTGAAGAGGCGGGGCCAGGAGCTGAGTATCGACCCCTGCAACCACAAATAGGTGAGTACACATGATAGGCTGCATCGCAGAACTCAGAAGATGAAGCCCCGTACAAACATAGAGCTCTGCTCCTAGTACAAATAGGTAATGGCAGATATGTAATCACCAGTTAGTACTCCCACACACGTGTACTAAGTGTTTCCTCACCGTAATAGTACACAATGCCAAGAAGATGAGGAATTAGACATATATGCAAACACCTGGCTACCTTCATTTGAAGACACTGTCAACCACTGGCGTTATACATTCTATACAGATGCGTGTCTCGTAGAGAGGTTAGGCAGCTTGTTTGTATCTACAAGGGATGTTTGTATCTACAAGTGATCAAAAACAATACTGCGACTAGCCAAGGACTCGAGCCCATGCTGTTTTGGCCCGCCTCATGGTGAGCGAAAACCACATGACGCTCTAACCCACAGGACCACCAAATCCTACAAGAATCACGCACCCAGCAAAGCTAGCGTGACTAGTTCAAGGTTCAAGTCTGATCGAAACGTCGTCTTTCTCCTATGTGCATTATTCGAGTCACACTCTTGTGCTTTTTTTTTTGTTAACATGAAACATGTCAGGGCCATGAAACATGTCAGGGCCATGAAACATGTCAGGGCCATGAAACATGTCAGGGCCAGCAGTGGTAGTAGCAGAGTAAGACACGTGTGCAACAGCTGGCTATATTTATTGTTGATTGAAACGTTTCGCGTACACAGATGATGGACTGATTACATGTTTACTTTCACACTTGCTGCCTCTGTATTTGACTGAAGAAGCCTACTGTGTAGGGGAAACGTTTCACTCAACAAGACAGCCAGCTGTTGCTCAGGTGTTTTACTCTTCAAGTTGTCGGCATTATGTGACGTTTTGAACATCCAGTAAGAGCCGTACTGTCAGCTTCAGTAACAGCAGTACTGCTGTCAGCTTCAGTGAGAGGAAGCTGTCAGCTTCAGTAAGAGGAGGCTGTCAGCGGGTATATGGTTGTAATCTGGTGGGAGGAATCACCTTCAGGTGCTCCCAGACCCTGATTGTCTAGCTGTCACCGTCCTTCACTGCCTCCTACTCCAGCTTTCACTGCCAGCCCTCACTGCTTCCTCCAGCCCCCAGTGCCTTTTCTAACCGCCACCACCAGCCCTTGCATCAGCCCTTAACGCCAGTAGTGGCGGCGGGTGCGGGTGCGGCGGCGGCTGACGGCGGCGGCGGGTGCGGCGGCGGCGACAGCCACAACATGACGGCCCAACAAGTGTGGAGAACTGCCGATTATGAACCCTGGTGATAAGCTGTCAGTGCCACGTGTTCCCCCACCACTATCCCCCTCTCTCCCCACCACTTCCCCTGCACTCTAACCCTCCCTTGTACCTCCGCCATCCTCTCCCTACCACGCCGCCTCCACCATCACTGATCCCCACCACACATCCACCCACTGCCACCTCACACCCATCCACTGCCACCTCACACCCATCCACTGCCACCTCACACACCCTCCCACTGCCACCTTCTATCCCACTACTTTTACAACTCTCCATCATTCTGCCCCTTTCCCCACCATTCTACCCCTTGCCCCACCATTCATCCCCTTTTCCTGCTGCCACAGCACTCTCCTCATCTCTCCCTCCCTACCCCAACATTCTCTCTACACTGCAGCGAAGGAGCAAGGAACTTGCAGTGATTGCATTCACGTCCCACATTATGCCTTGAGTTTTAAGTATTAAGAAGCAAGATCGTTAACCATATTGATTCACAATTGCACAACCCAGGCCAGAATGGGTTTAGAGCAGGTTCTTCTGCCTCTTGCAACGACTGGAGTATTACGACATAGTCTTGGATGCACTGTAAGACAAAAATGCAGATGTAGTATACACAGATTTTTCAAAAGCTTTCGTCAGAGATGATCATGGTGTAATAGAGTACAATATGCATGCAAAAGGAATAACTGGAAATGTGGGCAGAGGATTTTTAACTTTCTAATAAATGGAATGCAAAGAGTAATGGTAAAGAGAATTAAGTCAGAGGCTGTGACAGTGAAAAACTCTGTTCCCCAGGGCACAGCACTCGCCCTCATCCTCTTTCCTCATCCTTATATCCTACATAGAGATATAAATTGTAGCACCACATCAGCCTTTGTAGATACTAGAATTTGTATGAGTTGGATCCATCTCGATCCCCGGAACGCCCTCCAGGTAGACTCCAGGTAGATCTCTAAACAGATATAAACCAAGTCTTCCAATTTGCCACTGAAAACAATGTAATGTTCGTTGAGGACAGATTTCAGCTGCATTATGGAAAACAAGAGGAAAACTAGAAGAGAGTATAAAGTTCTTACCACTTAATAAAGCAAAAAATAAAATAGAGCAAACAATAGCATGAAGGACTTGATAATGTTATAGGATCGCACTTTCAATTATCACAGCAGTGTTGTTATCACGACCACGAAGTATATGATTGGATGGATAATGAGAACCTTCAAAACAAGATGGCAAGCCAGTGATGGTTCACTTTAACTCACTTGTTCTATCTAGGATGGAATATTACTCTTCACTAACAGCCCCTATTAAGGCAGACGAAATTGCAGACTTAGAGAATATACAGAGAATCTTCATTGCTCGTATAAATTCAGCCAAGCACCTAAATTACTGGGAACATTTGAAGTCCCTTGACCTGAACTCCTTGGATCGCAGGCGAGAAAGATACACCATAATTTACACAGAAAATCCTAGAGGGATTGGTCCCCAGTCTGCACACACAGCCTACGAAAGTAAGATGATGGATAGAAGTTGCAAAATATTCCCAATGAAAAGCAAGGATGCTATGAGTACAATAAGAGATAACGCAATAAGTGTAAGGGGCCCAGGATTCAACAGCCGCCTATCATACGTAAGGGGAATTACTAGCAGACTTCTAGCTACTCCTAACCATCTTCAAGAGGAAGTTGATAATTTGTCAAGTTGGTTTCTGGTTAGTCGGGTTGTTGTGTTCGTAAGTAAGTCTGCGTGCAGCCAGCAGTAACAGTCTGGTTCATTACACAACCCGCACATAGAGAGGACCATTTACAAAGATTGACTTTGTAAATGGTCCAAGTGGGACCGAAACGTCGTGGTAAGCTCCTCTCTCCTACGTGTGGGTTTATTGCGTATTGATCCAGTCACGGTATTGCTGAGGTCTTATACATGTAGTATACTAAAAAGAACATATTATATATTGCTCCTATTCTCGTCTCTCGATCTCCCTCTTTTATTCTCCTATCCACCATTCCGTCCGTTCCATCCGCCCTCATCCTGGGGATGGACGGACGAACCACGTTGATGAATGCAGATCAACTTGCTGTGATATGGAAATGTGCTCAACTGAAATTGGGAGTAGTTTTAGCCCTGGTGAATATTATTAAGTGTTTTACATGCCATTGAAAGCTCATGTTTATCGCTGTTAATTACTGGTTGATTTGTATGCGGCTCCTGAGAGTGGCAGTCGGCCAGGCATCGGCTTTATTGCGGACCCACATCACACTGCCAGCGACAAAAAATACACAAAATTACACGCCTGTTTGTGCTCTTTTTTTTCCTGCCTCTCCCCCCCCCCCCTTCCTCGTGTTCGCATAACATCACGAGATGCCGCCAGAGGCGCTGCTGGTGAGTAAGGTGATGAATAACGGCAGGCGGAGCACACAAGGTAATCACCTGATAATGATAATAAATTGATAGTGATATTCAGGACGATATTCTTGATAATCATTAATATAAGGTAAATAATAATAATAATAATTGGGGTTTTGAAAGAATTAAAATTTTGATCTTCCTTATTACGCTCAAAGCTTCCTGGCTTGTTTTAGGGCTCTGTATTTAAAGCTTCTTTACTCTTCAGGGCTCCTTGACTGTCTAGAGTTCTCTGATGGTGTTAGGGTTTCCTGCCCTGGGTTCTCTACCAGGGTTTAGGGCTCCCAGCATCCCTGGGAGTAGTCCTTGTTGTGGGTCGGTGGTAAAAGTTAAGCAGCCTCTCAATCATACCACATTAGCATCCCTTAATGACCTCGGCAATCAACCAATTGTGTGTCACTGTCCCTCGCACGTCGTTTTGATTGGTCGAGCTAATTACCACCCGGGAAAAATGAGAATATACTTCTGTCGTATTATTATTGTTCGGTAATGGTAAAAAAAAGTATTAATAATTTCCTGTCAATTCTGTGTTCATCACACTCGTGTAATATTGATGTGTATCTGGGAGTGTGTGAGGGAGTGGAGGCAAGAGTGTGTGAGGGAGTGGAGGCAAGCGTGTGTGAGGGAGTGGAGGCAAGCGTGTGTGAGGGAGTGGAGGCAAGCGTGTGTGAGGGAGTGGAGGCAAGCGTGTGTGAGGGAGTGGAGGCAAGCGTGTGTGAGGGAGTGGAGGCAAGCGTGTGTGAGGGAGTGGAGGCAAGCGTGTGTGAGGGAGTGGAGGCAAGCGTGTGTGAGGGAGTGGAGGCAAGCGTGTGTGAGGGAGTGGAGGCAAGCGTGTGTGAGGGAGTGGAGGCAAGCGTGTGGAGGGAGTGGAGGCAAGGTGTGTGAGGGAGTGGAGGCAAGAGTGTGTGAGGGAGTGGAGGCAAGGTGTGTGAGGGAGTGGAGGCAAGCGTGTGTGAGGGAGTGGAGGCAAGCGTGTGTGAGGGAGTGGAGGCAAGCGTGTGTGAGGGAGTGGAGGCAAGCGTGTGTGAGGGAGTGGAGGCAAGCGTGTGTGAGGGAGTGGAGGCAAGCGTGTGTGAGGGAGTGGAGGCAAGCGTGTGTGAGGGAGTGGAGGCAAGAGTGTGTGAGGGAGTGGAGGCAAGAGTGTGTGAGGGAGGCGTGTGAGAGGTAGGGTGATTGTGTGAGGCTGGAGAGAAGAATGTGAGATTGAGAGATGGTGAGGCAAGAGTGAGAGAGGGAGGGGTAAGTGCGTGATAGGTGGAGGGAAGAGTGTGAGAGGAAAGGGGTGTGTGTGTTGAAGGGGGTGAGAGGGTGAAGGGAGACTATAAAAAAAAAACTAGTAAGGGGGAGGGCGAGGTGGAGAGGGAGAAATATTCAGTTTAGAAGATTTTTTATAATTTATAAAAACAAATGTATACATAAAGAGTTACATAGTGGGAACAAAATTGATCAATGTTTCCCGGTCATATTCCATCACACAGGATGAGTCACAGCGTAGCTGGGAAACTTGACTAGGCTGATGAGATACTCTCAAGTATTGGGTTCAAGTTTCGTCAGCTAAGGCAGCCTCCATTATTATTATTATTATTATTATTATTATAATAATCAAAACTAAGCACTAAATCCACGTGGGTCATATAGTGCTGCGCACAGCCTCCAGAGGTTTTCTTCCAGCACTGCTGGAGTTGACGTTACTTGGGATGACCTATCCCGGTTGGAGAGAAGAGGGTGACCCGTAGGAGGTCACAGAATGGGGAATGGGAGATAATCATATTTGAGAAAAGGGAAGGGTTGTTCCCAGAGTCCTTCAGCAGCATCCTTCAAGGAACCATTCCTAGAAAGCACTTGATACCCAAGCACAACTTACTCTATGCAACACTGGTCCAAGCGAATGTATTGTAAACAACACTGAGAAATATTATGATGTGTAATTTATGTTCTAGTATTTATTATCCCTGTATTTGTTACGAGGCTGCTGTTTTTGTTAAGCAGGGACACACTTAAGAGGTTGAGACTGTAAAGTATGTAGAAGGATGTAGACTGGCAGGTAGATAGGGAGGCAAGCAAGCAGAAAGATAGCTAAACTGCCATTCTTCTAAGCAGGAAGACAGCCTACCTGAGGATACATGTGTGTGAGGGGCAGGAGGTAATACTGAGGTGGTCATCACCACCATAGCGACCGGACTGAAGCAAATGTGACAGGTGATGGATGACTTGACCGCTCGCACCGTCCACTAAATAATGGAAAGAGAACCTCCGATAATTAAGGGAAAGAGTGATAAATGATAAGTCTACCCGTTGATACTCTTCATCGAGGCCTGGTCATGGACCGGGCCGAGGGGGTGTTGACCCCCGGAACACCTTCCAGGTATCGTTACCGTAGGACGAGTCTCCCTGTGGACGCAGAGGTAGGTGGGAGTGTGAAGGGGGGGTATAATAATATTCGATATAAAAGAAACACATTGCAGGCAAGCGTTTCGCTCTGTGTAGAGCTTTTATCAGTGATGATAAAGCTCTACGCAGAGCAGTCTCAAAATCTTTAATGCCGAAGGTCGCAGACCACACCAACAGGTAGTGGCAGACCACACCAGCAGGTAGTGGCAGACCACACCAGCAGGTAGTGGCAGACCACACCAGCAGGTAGTGGCAGACCACACCAGCAGGTAGTGGCAGACCACTCCAGCAGGTAGTGGCAGACCACTCCAGCAGGTAGTGGGAGTGGCAGACCACTCCAACAGGTAGTGGGAGTGGCAGACCACTCCAGCAGGTAGTGGAGTGGCAGACCACTCCAACAGGTAGTGGGGTGGCAGACCACACCAGCAGGTAGTGGCAGACCACTCCAGCAGGTAGTGGCAGACCACACCAGCAGGTAGTGGCAGACCACTCCAGCAGGTAGTGGCAGACCACTCCAGCAGGTAGTGGGAGTGGCAGACCACTCCAACAGGTAGTGGGAGTGGCAGACCACTCCAACAGGTAGTGGGAGTGGCAGACCACTCCAACAGGTAGTGGGAGTGGCAGACCACACCAGCAGGTAGTGGAGATAGAGGTAGACCCACTCCAACAGGTAGTGGGAGTGGCAGACCACTCCAGCAGGTAGTGGGAGTGGCAGACCACTCCAACAGGTAGTGGGAGTGGCAGACCACACCAGCAGGTAGTGGGAGTGGCAGACCACTCCAGCAGGTAGTGGCAGAGCACTCCAGCACCTGGTAGTTGTGGTAGCAGAGAGGAGTATCATAAGTGTGTACAGCCTGAGGGAGCAGAAGCACTGAGCCAGCACCACTAGCGCCACTGATCGTCTTGTTACATGATGAACCTGCGGTAAGTGGCACTTCGTCTTGGCGACACCCCACTTACATTGTTCCGCCCACTATTTTACACTCTCCAAGTGTGTGTTATCAACTGGCAGTGGTCTGCTACTCTGTTTTCATTGGTAAAAAGAGCTCTTGATCCTCGTCTTGGAATTCTATTATTATTATTATTATTATTCATGGGGAATTGGAAAATCCGTGAGAGGTCACACAATTTTTGGAGAAAATAAAGAGGGTGGGAAGAATCAGGTCTGATGTGAGGTAGGGAGGGTTTGATTCCTTGATTTAAAAGCCCTTTGCCCCCTAAAGGGGTGAAAGCTTGTTGTAACCTTCTTGAAGGTTCCTCGTAGCCTCCAGGGAGGCTTCGCTTAGCCTCAGTGGAGGCTTCTCGAAGACTGTAGATTCCTTAAAGACTTTCTGAAGGTTCCTCTTAGCCTCCACGAAGGTTCACCGTAGCCTTGAAGGCTTCTCGTAGCCTTCTTGAACACGGTAAGGCTCTCTGAAGGCTCCTCATAGCCTCCCCCCCCACACACACACAACACGAGCCTCACTGTACGCAACATTAGCCTCAACAACTACACTGGAACTATTATATCGTTTGCAGAGTTCCGAGTGTGCTGTAATGTTGCCATTGGTCAAAATTGGTGCTCAAATATTGGCTGGTTTATCACCCCCATCATGTTTTGGTGTGCACTCTACTCTTTATCGCTTTTACATATGCTCACGTGTTTGTATTTACATCACTCAAAAATATTCCGGACTAGTGTTTTTTATTACTCTTTTTTTAATATTTTTTTTACGTAGTGGTTACGAAATTATAGGTGATTTCTACTATATCCATATTTTTTTGTTAATTGCAAAGTTTGGTTTCTTTTTCTTTCTGCCTGTTCCCTCTCTCTCTATTGTCATATGTGACTTTTTTCCCTCTTGTGTGCTCTGTGTACGTTCCTTACTTGTCTTCTATGTTCCTCCCGCCTGTTCCACCGTTCCTCCCGCCTGTTCCACCGTTCCTCCCGCCTATTCCACCGTTCCTCCCGCCTATTCCACCGTTCCTCCCGCCTATTCCACCGTTCCTCCCGCCTATTCCACCGTTCCTCCCGCCTATTCCACCGTTCCTCCCGCCTGTTCCACCGTTCCTCCCGCCTGTTCCACCGTTCCTCCCGCCTATTCCACCGTTCCTCCCGCCTATTCCACCGTTCCTCCCGCCTGTTCCACCGTTCCTCCCGCCTGTTCCACCGTTCCTCCCGCCTGTTCCACCGTTCCTCCCGCCTGTTCCACCGTTCCTCCCGCCTGTTCCACCGTTCCTCCCGCCTGTTCCACCGTTCCTCCCGCCTCTGCTCGTCCTGGTGTCGCTCTGCTGCTGCTGCTGTTATTAATCGATTACATTCGCTAATATTTCATCAAAATCATTTCCCCGAGAGCGAAACGTTGAAGTGACAGTTCTTAATCATCTCATTTCATTTATTCTAATTGGTTGTTACCATTTATCAGGGAGCAGTTAGTGTCTGCGTGAATCATCGCAGATGACGAGAGGAACGATAGCTTCTGCGATTACTGCTGCCTCCTCCTGCCGCCCCTATTGTGCGACCCTCCCCCTTCTATCACCCCCTCTCTCCCCTCCCCCTTCCTCCATTACAATATATCATTGTTAATTAAAAAACAGCGTGGA
Source organism: Cherax destructor (assembly GCA_009830355.1). Lineage (NCBI taxonomy): Eukaryota > Metazoa > Arthropoda > Malacostraca > Decapoda > Parastacidae > Cherax > Cherax destructor. The sequence continues at coordinate 465,044 of WNWK01000010.1, forward strand.
TGCTGCTGACGTAGTGGTGATGGCCCAAGATGTAACCATGGTGACGGTATAACAACAGTAGGTAGTGTGACTGTATATCGCCATTTAAAGGACTACGGATCGAGTCTTCACCATTTATGGAACTGCTGACCGATGGCTGACGCTCTCACAGATGGTTTGTTCTCCAGCACCTGATGACTGACTGACGGCTGACACTCACAGAGGGTGTGTTCTCCAGCACCTGCTGACTGACTGGAGGCTGGCACTCACAGATGGTGTGTTCTCCAGCACCTGCTGACTGACTGACTGACTGACACTCACAGAGGGTGTGTTCTCCAGCACCTGCTGACTGACTGGAGGCTGGCACTCACAGATGGTGTGTTCTCCAGCACCTGCTGACTGACTGACGACTGACACTCACAAATGGTGTGTTCTCCAGCAACTGCTGACTGACTGGAGGCTGACACTCACAGATGGTGTGTTTTCCAGCACCTGCTGACTGACTGGAGGCTGACACTCGTTGTTTTGTACTGACACTGCAATTTCATGTAACTTTTTTCGAGGCTAAATTTGTTGCTTTGTTGCTCAGGTAATGAGATGTTGCACTTAATGCAACATTGTTGTGAGAACTCTTGCAAGTGTTACCTGTTGACGTGACAAGTGTGTGGCTGACTGTTGACGTGTGTGGCTGACAGTTGACATGACAGTGTGTGGCTGACAGTTGACATGACAGTGTGTGGCTGTTGACATGACAGTGTGTGGCTGACTGTTGACATGACAGTGTGTGGTTGACTGTTGACATGACAGTGTGTGGCTGACTGTTGACATGACAGTGTGTGGCTGACTGTTGACATGACAGTGTGTGGCTGACTGTTGACATGACAGTGTGTGGCTGACTGTTGACATGACAGTGTGTGGCTGACTGTTGACATGACAAGTGTGTGGCTGACTGTTGACATGACAAGTGTGTGGCTGACTGTTGACATGACAAGTGTGTGGCTGACTGTTGACATGACAAGTGTGTGGCTGACTGTTGACATGACAAGTGTGTGACTGACTGTTGACATGACAAGTGTGTGGCTGACTATTGACATGGCAGTGTGTAGCTGACAGTTGACATGGCAGTGTAGCTGACAGTTGACATGGCAGTGTGTGGCTGACTGTTGACGTGACAGTGTGTTGCTAGGTGTTGACGTGACAGGATGCGACTAATTGTTAAAGTGGCAAGGTGTGTGCCAGATAGGAAATCAGTTCAAGAAAACTTCAGGCTCAACAAGGCTGTGATGCCTCTCTAGGCCTACTGGCTGAAGGTAGGAATATTGTCTGTGTTATAATATTAAGCATGGAGAGACGGTGGCCCCTTAAGGGTCATGAAATTAGCGGTAGCAACAGCTTGGCTGCAGAAGCAGTATGTAGAGATGTGTGGGCACAGATCTGGCCACAGGTGTGGCCACGGGAGTAAAATCCTCAAAACCAGTCATGGGGATCTTCCCAAGATGTCATTCTGACTGGTTATATTCAGTGGCCATACAAGTCTTCGTTTTTCTATAGATTTAGTAAATTCTTGTCACTAGCATTGTCTCTAACTATCGTACTTGTGAAAGTTTGGAGAGATGATAATGGCGTGGTTATACCAAAACAACACACAGGACTTTTACCCGCCTCTAACCTCTATAATTACTGCACATTGGACTGCCAAGATTAAATGGAAAACATATATTTTATTACGGCAGCTTCAGCACCGAGCAATTTTTACCCTGATCTATCGCGACCCATAAACTCTAATAGTTTAATTGGTCTTCATTACTAGGAACTGTAGCGGGGTGCATTTTGATAATGGGTCGAGGCCCGCCCTAGTGCACTCAACACCACCACCCTTACCCCTGTCAGGCCTACAGGCTGGCTGACTACCCATGGTGGAGCTCACGAGAGTCGTGCATGGGGGAGCTCACGAGAGTCGTGCATGGGGGAGCTCACGAGAGTCGTGCATGGGGGAGCTCACGAGAGTCGTGCATGGGGAGCTCACGAGAGTCGTGCATGGGGAGCTCACGAGAGTCGTGCATGGGGGAGCTCACGAGAGTCGTGCATGGGGGAGCTCACGAGAGTCGTGCATGGGGGAGCTCACGAGAGTCGTGCATGGGGGAGCTCACGAGAGTCGTGCATGGGGGAGCTCACGAGAGTCGTGCATGGGGGAGCTCACGAGAGTCGTGCATGGGGGAGCTCACGAGAGTCGTGCATGGGGAGCTCACGAGGTCTGCATGGGAGCTCACGAGTCGTGCATGGGGAGCTCACGAGAGTCGTGCATGGGGAGCTCACGAGAGTCGTGCATGGGGGAGCTCACGAGAGTCGTGCATGGGGGAGCTCACGAGAGTCGTGCATGGGGGAGCTCACGAGAGTCGTGCATGGGGGAGCTCACGAGACCCATGCATGAGGGCTTCCAGGATCATTCTATTCTAGAAGAGAGCTCCAGTTGGCCATGCATGAAAGGGGCTCTCAAGACCCCATGCATGACCAGGACCATTTCATGAAGCGAAAACTTCATTACTAACTAACCAGTTTTCTTTAAGGTGTGTTATATTTGATAAGCAAGCTAGTAATAGATTAGAGTGCAGCATTCGAGGGAGTACAGGTCACTCTCGGCCTGTACTCCCTGGAACGGAGGCAAGAAAGATACATCATAACTTACTTCTGAAATTTTTTTTAGAGGGACTGATCCCAGATGTGCACACTGAAATTACTCCTTTGTTTACAAGAGGTTTTGCAGACGGTGTAAAGAATATCCAAGGAAAAGCAGGAGTGTAGTGATTACACTAAGAGATAGCTTAATAAGTGTAAGGAGACCAAGAGTTTTCAACACCCTCCCAACTTACAAAAGGAGAATTACCAGCAGACTCCTTGCTGTGTTCAGGAGTTCAAATCAGTTAAGTAAGTCGGGTTGTGTTGCCTGCGTTACAGTGCGTTCGGCTAGCACCAACATCCTGATTGACTACTCCATCCATCGGGAGGCTTGGTCTGGGACCGGGCCACGGGAGGGGTGACCCCGAAATAGTATCTAGCTACCCTTCAGGTAGCTTTTCTCAGTGCCACTGTTGGGTGTGAAAGTAATAGAGTATGGCACTGGTGCCACTCAAAGAGTAGGTAGGTATAATGTTTGTCAGGAAACAGGACAAGTGTCTTAGTCATATGATGACCCACAGTTGGAGCTCTTGGTCATCTGACCGAGACCTTCCACTGTGCCACGAAAGAGTCTTACGACCAGGTTTTTATATAGCAGTGTCACCGGCTCCATTAATGTCCAGTAACTATCGTTAGGTTAACATAGTTTGTTGTGAGACACCGTAAAGCCAGGGCGGTAGTCAAGCAGGCTAACAACACTGATGTAAGGTAGGCTAGCGGCTCTTACTTTATAAGTAGTGACTCGTTCATTATTTTTCGGGTATGAACGCTTGTCTGTGCGATAAGTTATTATTGCAATTAATATAATTAGTAGTGGTCGTAGTTATTATTGTTTCGATAAACATCACCGAAATTGCACTGGTGAGAGGTGAAGAACGAGTGAGGTATGATTGAAGCAGACAAGTGATAGATAAGCATAAAGGTGGTATAAATAAGGTGGTGGAAATAAATTTCCAGCAGAATGTACTCGGGAATAGTACTTTCTAACTAGATAAATTCAAATACAGCAAAGATATATGAAAGTATTGTATTGGCAGTATAGTTGTATGGTGAACAGTACTGTTATATTCTCTGGGAAGCTCATAGCAATCATACGGGTAGACTTAGTTCCTTGATTAAGCGGCCTTTATTAGTATCAGTGTTACTCCTTGAAGGATGACAACTTTGCTTTCTCAAGTTTTAAGCTGCCGCTGTTGTATATAATATTTTGAATGATAGATTAATCTCATGTTGACACGTATTTTATTGAATGTCCCAACTTCTCCCTCTCCTCCTTTCCCTTCTCCTTGTCCTTCTCTCTCTCTCTCCTGCTTCCCTTTCCTATCCCTCATTTCTCTTTCCCTCTGCTCTCCTTCATGCTACCCACGGGTGACAGGCGCGGGTGACGGGTGACAGGCGCGGGTGACGGGTGACAGGCGCGGGTGACGGGTGACAGGCGCGGGTGACGGGTGACAGGCGCGGGTGCAACTCACCCAGCGGCCGATTAAAGTACAGTTGTGAACTTTAAACTAGATTATTGCCAGCTTGCGGAAGTGCGTCAGTGACATTGATGAATTCTTCGTCAGCTGCAACTCTGGTGGTGGTAGGTAGTGGTGATGGTGGTGGTGGTAGGTGGTCGTGGTGATGGTATGGGAAGCGTAGCTGTCGCTGCTGTTGTTACTGTTGCTCCTGTTGTTGCTGCTGGTGTTGCCACTTGTGGTGTTGCTGTTACTGCTGCCGACGGTCTCTTTAATTCATAGTTTGTCATTCTTATGCATTTCACTCTCTTTAATGGTCCATATTTCATAGCAGGCGGAAATTACAGTGAACCAGCGTGTCGTTCATTAAAAAGTGTACAGATGTGAAAGAAGGGAGAGACAGAGAGAGAGACAGAGAGAGAGACAGAGAGAGAGAGGAGAGAGAGAGAGACAGAGAGAGAGAGAGAGAGAGGTGCTAGCTTAGCAAATATTGTTACTGAGGTTACTGCTAATGTTTTAGTTTCCATTTTTGCGTTACATTTTCTGAAGTGTGATAGAGATTGAAGGAGAGTGTGTGTGTGTGCTTGAGAGCTAGTGTTGGGAGGGTAGAGAGTAAGGGTGAGTGTGGTAGAGTGAGTGAGTGAGAGGTGTGGTGACATCTCAGCGTGGTGGGACAGGTGTGAGCATTAAGACAAGGGACCAAAATATCCCGGTGCTCCCCCACCACCACTCAAACGTGTGCAATAATTCTTAGTGAACATCACCACGGTGACAGCTACTCCACCAGCACCCCCCACCAACAACACCCCCACCAACAACACCCCCACCAACACCACCCCCACCAACAACACCCCCACCAACACCACCAACACCACCCGAACAAACAACACCCCCACCAACAACACCCCCACCAACACCACCAACACCACCCCCACCAACAACACCCCCAACAACACCACCAACACCACCCGAACAAACAACACCCCCACCAACAACACACCCACCAACACCCCCCACCAACACCACCCCCACCAACAACACCAACACCACCCCCACCAACACCAACAACACCCCCACCAACAACACCCCCACAACAACACCCCCACCAACACCACCCCCACCAACAACCCACCAACACCACCCACCAACACCACCCCCACCAACACCACCCCACCAACACCACCCCCACCAACAACACCCCCACCAACAACACCCCCACCAACACCCACCACACCACCCACCAACACCACCCCCACCAACACCACCCCACCAACACACCCCACCAAAACACCCCACCACACACCACAACACCCCACCAACAACACCCCACCAACAACACCCCCACCAACAACACCCCCACCAACACACCCCACCAACACACCCCACCAACAACACCCCCACCAACAACACCCCACCAACAACACCCCCACCAACAACACCCCCACCAACAACACCCCCACCAACAACACCCCACCAACACCCACCACACACCAACAACACCCCACCAACAACACCCTCACCAACAACACCCCACCAACAACACCCCACCAACAACACCCCACCACACACCCCACCAACAACACCACCACCAACAACACCCCACCAACAACACCCCACCAACAACACCCTCACCAACAACACCACCAACAACACCCTCACCAACAACACCACCACCAACAACCCTCACCAACAACACCCCACCAACACCACCCCACCAACAACACCCCACCAACACCCCACCAACAACACCACCACCAACACACCTCACCAACACCACCCCACCAACACCCACCAACACACCACCAACAACACCCCACCAACACCACCACCACCCACCAACACCCTCACCAACACCACCCCCACCAACAACACCCCACCAACACCACCACCCCACCAACAACACCCCACCAACAACACCCCACCAACAACACCTCACCAACAACACCCTCACCAACAACACCCCACCAACAACACCCCACCAACAACACCCCACCAACAACACCCCACCAACAACACCCCCACCAACAACACCCCCACCAACAACACCCTCACCAACAACACCCCCACCAACAACACCCCCACCAACAACACCCACACCAACAACACCCCACCAACAACACCCCACCAACAACACCCCACCAACAACACCCCACCAACAACACCCCCACCAACAACACCCCACCAACAACACCCCACCAACAACACCCTCACCAACAACACCCTCACCAACAACACCCACACCAACAACACCCTCACCAACAACACCCCCACCAACAACACCCCACCAACAACCCCCACCAACAACACCCTCACCAACACACCCCACCAACAACACCCTCACCAACAACACCCCACCAACAACACCCCACCAACAACACCCTCACCAACAACACCCCACCAACAACAACACACCTCACCAACAACACCCCCACCCACCAACAACACCCCACCAACCAACACCCCCACCAAAAACACACCCCCCACCAACAACACCCCCACCAACAACACCCTCACCAACAACACCCCACCAACAACACCCCACCAACAACACCCTCACCAACAACACCCCCCACTAACAACACCCCCACCAACAACACCCACCACCAACAACACCCCACCACAACACCCCACCAACAACACACCCACCACAACACCCACACAACACCCCCACCAACAACACCCCCACCAACAACACCCCCACCAACAACCACCAACACCACCAACAACCATCATACCCCCTACCACGCCAAAATTTTCCTTTTCCTCGCCTCTTTCTTCTCTGTTCTCACTCTTGTTTTTTTCCATCGTCTCTTTACTCATCTACTTCTCCCATTACCTCTCTCTTACCTCATCTCTTCCACTTCTTTATCTCTATCCACTTCCTTTCTATTTCCCTCCTATAGCTTCATTACCAGTCTTTCACTCATTTCCCTGCTCAGCACCTCTATTTCCTTCTCTTGTCTTCTATATCTCCTCTCTATCTTTCCCATTCCCTTTTCTATTTTTTCCTATCTCTTCATTCCCCTGCCTTTCCCATTCCTCTCCTGTCTACTTTCCCCACCCTTCTCTCTACCATCCCCATCCTTCTCTCTTTCTACCCTCCTTATCCGTCTCTCTCCCTATCTCTCCTCCTTTTCCTACCTTCCCTCTTTCTACCCCCCTCCGTCTCTCTCCCCATTTCTGCTCTCCCTACCTTCCCTATTCCTCTGGTGCTCCCTGCGTCTCCCTGTCTGGCCAGGAGTGGCAGCAACCACCACACCCCAACATTAATAAGGTGGGATATACACGTTCCTTGTCTCATGGTAAACCACAATCATGAAATTAACTAATAAGTCGTTAGTTTGTTGACTCGTCTGTAAGTGGCTTAGGTAGGGTGGTTGGGGTGTTGATGGAGGGGGAGGGGTTGTTGTTGATGGTGGGTGTTGTAGAAACGAGGAGGTTGCACCGGTGACAGACCTGTCGCTGGTTTTCAGAGTTATAGACTCGCTGCCTGGCCTATGGCCGGACTTAAATGTTGACTTCGTGAGCCCACGGCTCGTGGATCAACATAGTAAGCATAACCTTGTTGATCCTGGCACCTGCAGGAGTTAATAAATGAGACACTTGTTCAATATTTGAGTATCTTTATTCTGCAAACGTTTCGCCAGTCAGTGGCTTCTTCAGTCCATTTGCAGAGAAAGGTTGAAGATGAGGAGTTTGAGGTAATCAGTCCCTCAGTCTGGCGGGCGAAACGTTTCCAGAATAAAGATACAAATGTTGCGTAAGTGTCTCATTTATCAACTTATCGGTTTTGTAAATCATTTATTCACATCCTGCAGGAGTGCAGGTGGGGGTTCACTTTCCTCTTTAAGAACCTTCGTGTCAGCAAAATGTTCTACGTCACAAAGTTGAGTCACGGACCAAGAATGTTGACATAACGTTTTCTACTTGTGCTTAGGGCACCCCTGCTTTTCACTTGGTTTATTCTACACTTTCTCCCATATCAATATCAGAGGTCCTAGTCTGTTCAACTTGCTGCCAGTAAATATCAGAAATATTACTGGAATCACTCACCAAAAAGCCCCTGGCTGCCTTCAAGGAGCTGGACAGATACCTAAAATCAGTACCCGACCAGCCGGGCTGTAGTCCGTACGTTGGACTACGCGCGGCCAACAGCCTGGTTGATCAGGCAGGCCCTGATCCACCGGAAGGCCTGGTCAAGGACTAGGCCGCGGGGGCGTTGACCCCCGGAATTCCCTTCAGATAGGTAGTCAGTTATGACTGTGTGTAGAGTAGGCACCTGACCTTCGTGTGTGTATGATGTGGTGTGGGCGGTGATATTGTGGTGGTGGTTGATGTGGTGTGGGCGGTGATATTGTGGTGGTGGTTGATGTGGTGTGGGCGGTGATATTGTGGTGGTGGTTGATGTGGTGTGGGCGGTGATATTGTGGTGGTGGTTGATGTGGTGTGGGCGGTGATATTGTGGTGGTGGTTGATGTGGTGTGGGTGGTGATATTGTGGTGGTGGTTGATGTGGTGTGGGTGGTGATATTGTGGTGGTGGTTGATGTGGTGTGGGTGGTGATATTGTGGTGGTGGTTGATGTGGTGTGGGCGGTGATATTGTGGTGGTGGTTGATGTGGTGTGGGTGGTGATATTGTGGTGGTGGTTGATGTGGTGTGGGTGGTGATAGTGGTGGTGGTTGATGTGGTGTGGGCGGTGATATTGTGGTGGTGGTTGATGTGGTGTTGGTGGTGGTTGGTGTGGTGTGGGTGGTGGTTGATGTGTTGGTGGTGATATTGTGGTGGTGGTTGATGTGGTGTGGGTGGTGATATTGTGGTGGTGGTTGATGTGGTGGTGCTTGATGTGGTGTTGGCGGTGCAGCGGAAACCAACACTTGCCATTCTCTCTCTTTACACAATTAAGTATCGATGTATTCATCTGCCCGGGCTCGTGGTTGATAAACCTTGTGTGTTCTCACCTAGTTGTGGTTGCAGGGGTCGATTCACAGCTCCTGGCCCCGTGTGTGTGTGTGTGTGTGTGTGTGTGTGTGTGTATTCAGAATTTTTAATTCAGTAGTTGGTTGGCATTAAATGCTAAATGGTTTACATTTATTATTATTATTATTATTGTCATCAAGAGAAGCGCTAAACCCGTAGAGATCATACATTGCGTTCGAAATAGGTAACCAGCTTTGATCAGAGTAATGGGAAGATGGCTCCAGTTCCTTAGAATAAAAGCCCTTCATTAACATCGAGGGTTAACGTTAATATACTTATAAATGTTACATATAATTTAAATATACTAAGCTGACGTTAATTAACACCCATGGCTGGAGAGTGCCCGGGGAATAAGACACTCAGGTTCGATCAGGCTGTTGGTGGTGGCGACCCGCTGGCCCGCATATCCATCACAAAATGATTAATCTGGTATTTGACGTAGGTACTAGTCGAGTTTACCCTTGAAGACTTCTACACTTGTTTCAGAAGTATTTCTGACTACTACATTTGTTCCAGCAGTATTTCTCACTTCTACACTTGTTCCAGCAGTATTTCTAACTTCTACATTTGTTCCAGCAGTATTTCTAACTTCTACACTTGTTCCAGCAGTATTTCTAACTTCTACATTTGTTCCAGCAGTATTTCTGACTTCTACACTTGTTCCAGCAGTATTTCTAACTTCTACACTTGTTCCAGCAGTATTTCTAACTTCTACATTTGTTCCAGCAGTATTTCTGACTTCTACACTTGTTCCAGCAGTATTTCTGACTTCTACACTTGTTCCAGCAGTATTTCTGACTTCTACACTTGTTCCAGCAGTATTTCTGACTTCTACACTTGTTCCAGCAGTATTTCTGACTTCTACACTTGTTCCAGCAGTATTTCTGACTTCTACACTTGTTCCCGCAGTATTTCTGACTTCTACACTTGTTCCAGCAGTATTTCTGACTTCTACACTTGTTCCAGCAGTATTTCTGACTTCTACACTTGTTCCAGCAGTATTTCTCATATCTTCCGGTAAGATGTTGAACAGTCTGTGTACACGGACGTTGATACAGTATTCTCTTATTGTGACCACGGTGCCCCTACTTTTCACTGTGCAATGTGGAGATTGGGCAGTAGGTCCTCGAAGTATCTTCCACGTATGTATTATTATGTATCTCTCCTCATCATGCATCTTTGAGACGTACCCAGTAATTTAAATGCTTTATTAACTCTATGCGGGCCTTAAATGATCTCCGTATTTCTTCCACTTCATTCTTGTCTCTCTCTCTCTCTCTCTCTCTCTCTCTATCTATCTATCTCTCTCTCTTCCGTGTCTTCTACCAAGGTGATTTTAATGCGGTTTTTGGTATCCGCGAATGATGACGGGAAACTGTGGAGTGTTTTTTGTCTATGTCCGGTTTGAGGAGAAGAAACGGTAAAGAGGCCAAGACTCTCCCTTGGGGTATTGAGGACAGGTTCAGTTCCTTTGGTCAAGAGCCCTTCACTGGCATCAAGGAGCTTCCCTTGATGCCCCTCACTGGCGTCAAGGAGCTTCCCTTGATGCCCCTCACTGGCGTCAAGGAGCCTACCTTGATGCCCCACACTGGCGTCAAGGAGCCTACCTTGATGCCCCTCACTGGCATCAAGGAGCTTACCTTGATGCCCCTCACTGGCGTCAAGGAGCTTCCCTTGATGCCCCTCACTGGCGTCAAGGAGCCTACCTTGATGCCCCACACTGGCGTCAAGGAGCCTACCTTGATGCCCCTCACTGGCATCAAGGAGCCTTCCTTGAGGAGTAACTGCATTACAGAAAAAGAACATGTAAATTAATAGAAAATAGGGTGCAAGTTACCAACGTCACTGCATCGTCACATCTTTGTGATAATCCGTCTCTGGTGCCTGAGTTAAACTGCCTGCAGCCAGCACCAACAGCCTAATTGATCAGGCCATCAACCAGAAGGCCTGGTCACTGGCTGACGGATGGGGAGAGGGCGTGGTGACCCCTGGAATTTGCTTCAAGTATCAAGTAAGTTAGTTTTATTAAGCATAATTTTTCACGACACTAGGAAATTGTTTTGTTTGAATCACTGAATATTTTTATTTCGTTATTTCTAATGTTTTTTTTTTTTTGTCTTTTCAGGTAAGTGTTACACTTGGGGTTGGTGACTGGATGGCGAGTTGTACACCTGGCGAGTGATGTGCGATGGTGACTGGTGAGTCTCCGGGAACCTGATTCCCTGAACATGTGCCTGTGTCTCCTAGTAAATGTTTTGACTGTGACCAAAACATTGGCCAGTTATTACCAACGCAAGTTGTGATAGTTAACACAGAGAGCCTTGTCATTCTTCGCATGCAATATACATCCCGCTTGTGTATACTGCTTTAAGTGAATACGTGTGTGCGTGTTTGCAGATCGCAAAAGGGGGTGGCGACGAAGGCAGATAAACTACGAGATTGAGAGGAGGTAAGAAGATAAGGTCTGAGACCTTTCTGTAAGAGACCTTCGACAGAAGCTAGAAGATTAACAAGATTAACAAGGGACTGATTAGAAATTCAGTGAATTACGTACGTTATGTTACGTTAGTGTATCAAACAGCGGTGGGGGAGGGTAGATCACAGTACCAACATGGGGGAGGGTAGATCACAGTACCAACATGGGGGAGGGTTAGATCACAGTACCAAGGGAGAGTTAGGAACGGGATGAGGCTGCGTTAATAAAACACACTTAAATTGGTCTTGTAAAGGTACTTATTAAGCGACGTGTAAGAGGAAGCTCTGGTCTGGTAAACAGGCGGTGGAGCGCGCGATAAGTGCACCTGATTGGCACGAGTAGACGGGGCTAACTTAGTGTGATAAGTGAAGCTCTGTTGGCGATACGTAATTAGGAAAAGTCGCCACAAGTTGGGCATTGGTTTGACGTGCTGTCACCTCCTCCTCGTCCACCACACACCAGAATATATCTCGCCTCACTTTTATATGTCTATTTCCTTCGTCCCGGCAGTAGATTCTCTTCGCTTTTTATTTCGTGGGTGTGCTAAACCCATACGTCATGCATGGTAGCAATCAGATTCGATCCAAGAAGAGTTGGTTCTATTTCTCACTTGCGTCATGGCTCCACCCTTGAATATCTAATGGTCATAATTATAACAATAATTTTTAAAGGGGTACAATAAGGGAACACTGAATTAACATCCGTGGCCCCACATTATTCAACATACCAGAAGATATAAGAAACACGGCTGGAACAAGTGTAGAAGTCTTCAAAAGAACACTGGACAAGTATCTTCACCAGGTGCCAGATCAAACAGGCTATGATGGATATGTGGGGCAGCGGGCCACCAGCAGCAACAGCTTGGTTAACCAGGCTAGCAGTAGACTAGCCTGGCCCATGGCCGGGCTCCGAGAGTAGTAAGACTCGAAACTCATCCAAGGTATATCAAAGGTAAAGGGTGGGCCGGTAAGCCAGCGGAAGGCTTCGGTCAGATGACCAAAAGCTCCAGCTGCGGGTCATTATATGACTAAGTCCCGCGCCAGGAAACAATTGTACTATTTCCTGACGAATCTTACCTAACCTCACCTCCCTTGAATGATTCGCTTGAAAATTTCGGAAGTTCTACTCTCGTAGTACTTTTTCGGGTGACCACCTGATTAACTAGGCTGTTCATGTCTGCATCTCGCAGGCTTACATAATCTTACATTTGACAATTGTACCTTTATTAAGCATTTTCTCTTTTTCACTTTCTCCTAACACAGGGTAATGAAGTTTTATTGTTGTATATCATGTCGTAGAAGGGAAAGGAGGATTCAATTATCGTCGTATATTCCAGTTGAAGATTGCTTTCAGTTTTCAGTTTGTATGAAGGTTTGTGACAAGTATTGGAAAAACAATGCAATTATTGTAGTAGTTGATTTTCTTACCTTTATTTTCATTTTGAGTAACCAAGGTCCTAGGACTGAAACGTTGCCATGAAATATGTCCTAAAGTTGATAAATTAAGATACATGTGCAACACATGGGTATCTTTCAAGATTGATGGACTGATTACATCGACTCAAGGCCGAGGGACTGATTACCTCAAACTCTTCCTGTTCTTCACCATTCTCCTTTGTATGGACCGATGAAGCCACTGTGCGGCGAAACGTTTGCTCAATAAAGGTACCCAAGTTCTGCACACGAGTCTGATTTATCAACTTGTCGGTTCTCTGAACCATTCATCTACATGTCCTAAAGTGGTTGCATTTTTGTTTTGTTTTTTTTCACGACAGCAGTTAGTGATGGCGGTGCGTGTGAGGCTTACCAGTGTGTGGTACTCGGTGAAGCTGGATTTATTTAGTGCCTAGTCTATATTTGTGGCATTCATCAGATGACACTGTGCCAGCACAGAGGGCACAGCTTCTCTGTTACTTTGTGAGCTGGTGACACTGTGCCAACCCGTTTGATACAGCCTCTGACGAATGGCATATGTACAACACTTGGGTACAGTGTTGCCGGAAGGTTCACCTGCACACCTGGCGTCGTCAGTCGAATGAAGAGAATACAACATTGGAGATACTAGTTGTAGTAGTAGGAGGAGGAGGTAGTAAGTCCTTCAAGACTAAATCGTAGGTATGAGACTACATCTTATATATTATTAGAAAAACGAGGTGTAGCAGCTGGAGGTGACGTCACATGTGAGCATGGCTCACTAGGGGAAATAAATCATGCTAAACACTTGTTACCACGTAGATACATGGTTCAGAGAACTTAACCAAGATATCATGGCGTTGCTGTTAGACAACCTTTCTGGGACCTTGATGAATTAAACACTTGTGCAACACTTGCCAATCCTTACTGTGGAAACGTTTCGCCAACCGTGGGCTTCCTCAGTCAGATACAGAGAAGAATGACGATCCGAAGGAGTTTGAGGTAATCAGTCCCTCAGCCTATGCTAGGCAAGTTTTTCTCATACCCAGTCCTTCTCACTTATACCTGCCCAACCTATTTTTAGAGCTACCCAAGATGTTAGCTTCAATGACTCCACTTGGCACATTGTTCCTCTCTGTAAGCTACTTTTTAAACTGTGCACCTCGACTGTGCACCTCGACTGTGCACCTCGACTGTGCACATCGACTGTGCACCTCGACTGTGCACGCTACATACCTGTTGATGTATCTCAGCCAGTTCTCTTATTTCTAAAACTAATAAATAATTTATGGGATCTGGGTACCTCAGAGCAACAATAATAATAACAACAACGACAAAAATAATAATAAGTAAGCTTCCCCAGAAAGGTGTGTGTGTAAGAAAGCTTCTCAGCTTCTTGGTGAATGCTCTCGTACCTTTTTATCTTTTAGCTTTTTAATTCCTTCTTCATTTGTGTTATAAATTTATCTTGTGTAGCTTTATATGTTAGCTGGCTTCCCGTGTGTGTGTGTACGTACTCACCTGATTGTGGTTGCAGGGGTCGATTCATAGCTCCTGGCCCCGCCTCTTCACTGGTCGCCACTAGGTCCTCACACACACTCCCTGCTCCACGAGCTTTATCGTATCTCTTCTTAAAACTATGCATGGATCCTGCCTCCATTGCGTGTGTGTATGTATGTGTACGCTCACCTATTTGTGGTTGCAGGGATCGAGTGTTAGCTCCTGGCCCCGCCTCTTTGCTGACCGCTACTAGAAAAAAAATCCTGGGCCACAAGAATGGGAATCTTTCATGATACCACTACACCAGTGTGTGTGTGTGTGTGTGTGTGTGTGTGTGTGTGTGTGTGTGTGTGTGTGTGTGTGTGTGTTTGTGTGTCAGTCCACCTGTCTTAACCCTGCGTGTTTTTGCTAGTGACAGCTTAACGTACAGCTCCCCATCCTAGCAATGGAAGTTTTCTTGACCGTGTCTTGACATTTGCGGAGGTGAGTGTGTGAGTGTGTGTGTTTGTAGTCACTTTTCTGTGATTGTGGGGTTGAGTTCCAGCTCCCCATCCGTCTGTGACTCGTTGGGTCATTGATCTGGCTGGAGGGCAACATGCCAGTAGGTAGACTAATGCAATCTGGGATTTACCTGTGTCCTGTGTCGGGAGTTTTTCTACCCCCGGGGCCAGGCAGGGAGACGTGGTAGAACAAAAGTTTATTAGAGAACGTTTCGCTCACTTGTACGATGTAAAAACACATACACACACACGAAACATACCAAGTGTCTGTCGACAAGTGCCTTAGACTACTGGTAACTAACCCTTACTCTTTCATTCTCTCTCTCTCTCTCTCTCTCTCTCTCTCTCTCTCTCTCTCTCTCTCTCTCTCTCTCTCTCTCCACACACACACACCCTATTTATGTATATAACAACAATGCCTCAGGTTTTACAGTGTGTACCTCTCACTCGCTCTCTGGCTGCTCTTATATATATTTTAGGATTCAACACGCTTGCAATTTTGTCCTCACCTTTTGTTTTACTGTCTCAGTGTGTGTCGCGGTGTGGACAGTACCTGTCCTCTCCTGGACCTCTCTTATGTTGGCCTCTGCCATTGCCTTTTCATATCAGCAGGTTGTTTCATCTGCTACCATTTACAAGTCACTTTGTAAATGGTTTAAGTCTGACCGAAACGTCGTCATAAGCTCCTCTCTCTTATTTGCGGGTTATTTGTGTATTGTGTGGACAAAGCCACGAACAGTTCAGGACATTTATGATGGGGAACGTTTCGCCACAAGTGGCTTCTTCAGTCCTAATACAGAGATAACTAAGAAACGAGTATATATAGTGGCAGGAGTCAGATGGAAAGCCGCGAGGGTAGTAGTAGTAGTTGTAGTACAATTTGTATATTGTTCCAGTCACGGTATTGTCCCTTTTGTTCTCTGCTATGTCAGGTCTTCCTCGTCGATACAAATAAAACAGATGTGGTAGACAAGACTGCTTCTTGGTTTATACAGTGCATTAGTACGCAGATCTACGAGAGTTGCTGTGAGTAGGGTTGCAGGTGCTATATAAATGGTATATTATACCGAGAAGATGAAGAATTAGACACGTGTGTAACATCTGGGTATCTTTACGTTTCGCCATTCAGTGGCGAAATATCTACATACAAAGATACCCACATGTTTCATATGTGTGTAATTCTTCTTGAAGGGTTGCAGTATTTGTTCCTTGGTGGTGAGACGCTCTTCGTTTAAGGACTCGTAACTACGTACCTCAGTTTCGCTGGGTCAAGCCTAATTATCACGCTATCTCCTGGCGTCGTATGACCCTCCCGGATTTATCGCTTCTTCACGAATAAAATAATGATTCAGGTGGAAGAACTGTGTGCGTTTCCATAATGTTACGTCTTTGGCATTTAGAGATCAGTAACCAAAGGGAAAGATATCGCTTAAACCAATAAAGAATTATATCAACGGATCATGGAAACATTGATAGTAAAAGAAAAAGACGAACATTCCCTAAAATTTCATACTGGGGTCTCCGTGACTGGAGTTCTTCACTCGACCCTCAAGAGTGCGTCTCCTCGTAATTAATGAGGAATTACGATGCTTGTGCTCACTTAGCCTCACCTCGATTGAATCAACACCTTAAACTCAAAGAAGGAAAAATAAAGATTTTAACGTAAAGTTTGTGAATTTTCTGCTGCTGCAATTTCGAAAGTTAAATTTAAAATAATTCAATAAGGATAATATTGAAAATTACCGAATATAATATATATATATATATATATATATATATATATATATATATGAAATAACGAGACGAGTGATTTTGAATCATTAGTAGAACTGCGGCTTGGCCAGGATTCGATCCTGTATTCCCATGCCCAGCCTTGGGTGAACTGAACACAGTACACATCATTCTATCCAAGGATGATGGACTGATTACATCGTCTTCACATCTCTACTTCTGCAGAAGAAGCCTACTGTGTAGGCGAAACGTTTCGGAATAAAGATAGCTAACTGTTGCACATGTGTCTTGCTTATCAACCTGTCGGTATTACCTGGAGTATACCTGGAGAGGGTTTCGGTGGTTAACGCCCCCGCGGCCCGGTCTGTGACCAGGCCTCAAATTTGTATACCATTTTCACATTCACTTCATATTTGATGTGTTCAGGAAGTGCCACTGTTACTGTCAGGTGGGACCGTGATGAATGAGGGTTATTACCTAAAGACTTGGCTCGTATGTTGCGTATGAAGGCGCGCAAGTCTGCGAGAGGTGGAATGTGAGAATGTTGTTTAAGGAAGTGTCCGCGCGTGCTCCGAGGGCAGTAAAGCCCTAATAGCAGAGGTGTGAGTGACAATTACCTTAAAATCTCAGAAACGCTACTGGTGCCACAGCTGTTGAGAGCGCCAGTGATTTGGACAGCAGGGGATGTGTCACCGTCAGCTACTAAGAGTTGGTGCGGGTGATCACGCAAGAGCCACGCTTGTGTCCGGCCAGCGCAGGCTCTTGGCGTTTCCTGTTTTGCCGTGAGATGTATGCAGGCAGAGTCACTGTTAAACCCGGCGCAATGACAGAAAATTTGCGAGTCAATGATCGACGGCAACTCTTCCATACACTCGTCATAGTTCACGAAATCCTCAGCCGAATTCCGGGGAAGACAGCACCTTGACATCTGTGCTAAAAGGCGCTGTAAAGAATGCAGAAATTCGGGCAAGAATGTGTGTAACTTGAACCGCAGCTTAGTGCCCAGACACCTTCCCGTCGTAAATTTGATCTTGGGCACAATTGTGATCTCTTAGGACGTAAACTTTCGCTGGGGAGCGAGGGCACTTCTTCACCATTTTGTCTCTGCGGGTCCCTCGTTCTCCCGATGATTGTGGCCGTCTCCTCCTCCGTCCATCTTTCTGGTAACCAGTTTGACATTATTCCAAAAGAGCAACTATTGCGGCACTGAGGCCGGCGTCAATGATGACACTGGCACCATTGTAGAAGTGGCATTATATAGCAAGACAAGTCACATTAGGCAGTCCCTGCTAAAAGTAAAAATACCAGAGAATACTTGTATGTCTCTTTGTTGACCTATTACCACTCCATATAGGCCTGTGTTTTCTCGTAGGCTTAGCCTTTCCCATATATATGCCTACTACCCATTTCCACCTATAGGCCTACTATCCCTACCCTACTATTGACTTACTACTACCCCTTCCCTCTTATTAGCCTGCTACCCCTAACTCTTAATGGCATGTTACTCTTCTCCTTCCATAGACCTATTATCTATTCCTTCCGACTCGTTCTGAACCCTTTTATTATCCCCGAGCATTGTTCTTAGTTCTATCTTCCTCTCTCCCTCCAGCCTCCAACCACACTGATGGGTGTGGTGGGCAATTGTAAACATTCTGGTGGGAGGGAGGGTAGTGGGGAGTGCTGGTAGTGGAAGGTGGTGGGATGGGAGGGGAGGAGAGATGGTGGGGAGATTGTTGGAGAATGTGACATTGTGGGAGATGGATTCTCTGAGAGTGGTATCGGGAGCCGCCAAGACGAAAGGAGGTCGTTAGCCAAGTGCATATTTGTGTGTTGTGATCCTTTATCGAAACAGATGGAACTAATAAGTTCAAGTGAACTTTAAGTGCCAGCCAGTCCTTCAGTAACTTAACTCGTAAACCACCCACACACATACACGCGCAGCGCCCGCCCATAAACACACACGCACACACACACGCAAACGCGCGCACACTCACGCGGACGCGCACACTGAAACTCGAGTCATTTCACTAAACATTCTGCGAGTTACTGTGTAGAGAAAGACTAAACCCTGGTTTAAGTCATCCTCGTCTAATCCTGGTTTATTTGTAAAGTGATCGTAAAAAGTGCCCCACCCAGTGAGTGCGTCTCGCTGGCTTGTTCATGCTGAGTTTCCCTGCCAGGTGGAAACTTAGGATCACTAGGGATTAACTTTATTGTCCGGCTCTGTAGGAGGAGGTGGTGGTGGTGGGCGTGGCATATTTTGGCTCCCCTCCCTCCCTCCCTCCTTCACCTCTCCTGCTTCTCTGCTTTTGTTTTTGTTCTTTATTTCCGCTTCTTTGTCCGGTCGGGTTTCTTGTTTACATTTGTGCATCTCGCGTGTGTGTGTGTCGCTGCATCGTCACCACTTAGGTCTACATGTGCGTGCGCACAACCTGTGGATTTTCTCGTGACACTAATGCTACTGTGAAGAAAATACACTAGCGGTCGTGTTTACAAATTACGGTGAGCATGGGTGCCGCGTGTCATTACCGAAAGGCTTCAAACCGGTTGCCTAGGGTTGTCAATCACTCGGTTTCAACCTCGATTTGATTGAATTCAGTCTCAAATCCTATAAAGGAAACAGACATCCGTACAGAGAAAAACTAGCGGGCACATTTGTGTTAGGAAATAATTAGAAAATATAATAGCGTAGAAATACTCCTGAAAGTGGGTCGAGGAGTGAACAAACCGGTTGAAGAAGGTACCGAGATGCCACAAACATCTTGCAAGTGCAATAGTGGAGGTAGTGTGGTCAGACCCACACGTTAAGTCAGTTTATTTATCCACAGGTAAACATAAGTACAATTATAATACATAGATTAAATTACCTAAGATAATCCAAGAAAGTCAGACAAAGTGACTTATTTCCATTGGGGTTCTAGGTGGAAGACGCGTTTGCACTGATCAAGACATTAATGAAACAAAGATAGTAATGCATTAATTAAATACGTAGAGAAATAGTGAAGGGTCGGCAGTTGCCGCAAGATGTCACTAGCTGCTCCAGTTGCCCCTCTGTCTCCACAGCCTTGAAATCACGTCTTTATTAAAGGAACACAATCTGAATGAAATAAATATAAACATAATTGTTCTACTAATGAGTGCATAAAGAGAGAGAGAGAAGGGAGGTTCAGGTAGAGTGAATATTATCCAAGCGTCGCAGCCTGCCAGCAGCCTCATAACTATGTTCAAAACGGTATAAAATGCTGACAAGTTGATGATTAATGCGCATATGCAACAGTTGGGTATCTTTATTGTTGAAACGTTTCGCCCACACAGTAGACTTCTTCAGTCAAATACCGAGGCAGCAAGTGTAGTAGTGAAATTAAGGTGTAATCAGTCCATCAACCTTGGAGAAATAGTATTTAAGGTGGTCAGTCCCTCAGCAACTCCCGGAGCCCAGCCCTGGGCCAGGCTTGTCTGGTGTTTGGTCAACCAGACTGTTGCTGGTGGTCCGCTGGCCCACATATCCATCACAGCCTGATTGATCTGTCCCTTGTTGGAGATACTCGTCCAACTTCCTCTCGCATGTATCCGTATTTTCCTGGGGCTGGACTTGTTACCTATACCTACCTTACCTTATACCAAAATAGTTTTGCCTTTATGTTTGTTACTACCGTGTGAAGTCCTGAGCTGTCTTGTGTCAGTGGTGATCTCTCTGTTATTACAGTTCTCTGTCTTCGCCAGGTGTATTTCCGTGTATTATCTCAGTATCATTCAACGTACAGGATGGATGATCCTTCCCAGCCTGCCCAAGTATCTTGCAGGTCCTGCAGTTAGTATCACTCTTAACGTGCTGGAGGGGGCCCTTCCTATCCTGTCCAAGTATCCTGCACGTGGTATCACTCAACGTGCAGAATGACGGGTCCTTTCCCATCCTAGCAAGTCTTAAGGCCCTACGGTTGATCACACTGATGCTGTCTCCACTCTTTAATATTGACATGTTTACCAGCTGGTCGCTTATCTCAGTAACGTATGCTCTCATTACCTTTAGACTTTGATCTTCTGGGCCATAAGTTGCTTCTCTGCAGCCTCCTTTATCTCCCTAACTACAAGTTCTCCTCAGTGGCTCTAAGTCTTCATAGCTTCCCGGCTTCTTTAGAGTCTTGCTGAGTGACTAGAGGCAGTGTGCCGTCGAAGCTTCCTTCTTCCCCGCTCCCTTTCTTCCTCAGCCTCCTCCTCCCTTAACCGCCTCCTTCCTCAGCCTCTCCCTTCCTTAGACTCCTCCTTCCTCAGCCTTCTCCTGGTTTATTATAAGCTATCCATCTTGGCCTCCTCGTGGTTTATCTGGTGAAATGGTCTATAATCTTGCCGGTTTATTATCCAGGCTTTCTCGCCTCTGTTTATCTGGCTTGCTCTTGTGGCTTACCTTGTGGAGTCCTTGTGGTTTCCTTGTGGCTTACCTTGTGGAGTCCTTGCGGCTTACCTCGTGGCTTTCCTTGTGGCTTAGTGTTCTCTTTTTATCCCAGTAGAAGCGTTTCTCTGTCGTTCTACGTACTGGCGTTCCTGGGGGAACGCTAAATCCGTAGGGAATCATATAGCACATAGGGAGTGGGAGGCAGTCGGGTTTGATTCGAGGGAGAAGAGGTAACTCCGGTTTCTTGGATCACGAGCCCTTGAAGGGGGCTGGCTACTGCTACGACAGGTTGTTGTCGCTGTGACTGTCGTAGTCTGTGTAGAGAGCTGCGTTTTACTGATGTCTGCTTCTCTTCTGTTATTTTTTTCTCTTTTCTCCTCTCTTCATTTTCGTCTGTCTTCTATTTTATTTAATGGTTTTTTCTTCTCTTCACTTTTAGTCTTTTATTTTCTCTTCTCGTTTTCTCTTCATTTTTCGTCTTCACTTTTCGTCTTCTCTATTCTCGTGTTTTTTCTCTTCACTTTTCGTCGTTTCTTGTAACAAAAGGTCTTCAAAGGCTATTTTTTTCGTATGCTTTTATGGTCTTTAGTCCATTTCATTTTTTTCCCGTCGTGTAGCGTCCTTTTTTAATTTTAATTCGTCTCTTTCTAGTCGTCCTTCCTCTAGCGTGACGAAAGTTGGGTACGTGTGGGAAGGAAAAAAAAAGTGGGGTAAGAGTAGTGAGGGGCGGGGTAGGGACGGGGCATGTCACGGCGTCCATTGTCGTCTCCCTGACATTAATGATGTGAGTTACTGGCCTCACTTTATTGTCACACAGATTAAGGCGATTAATGTGCGACGTGTCGTTGTTGTGGCTGTGTTCCTCACCCTGGCTGCTGCTGCTGCTGCTGCTGCTGCTGCTGCTGCTGCTGCTGCTCCTGCTTTCTTCTCACTGCTTTTATCTGCTCCTCTGCTGTGTGTGTGTGTGTGTGTGTGTGTTTGTGTGTGCTCTCGCCTATTTGTGCTTTCAGGAGTCGATTCACAGCTCCTGGCCCCGCCTCTTCGCTGATCGCTACTTAGGTCAACTCTTTCCCCTCCAAGAGCTTTATCGTACCTATTCTTAAAGCTATGTATGGATCCTAAGCCTCTACTACATCCTCCAGATTGTTCCACTTCCTGTGTGTGTGTGTGTGTGTGTGTGTGTGTGTGTGTGTGTGTGCGCGTCCAAAAAGTATACATATACTGATTGTAGCAGTATATTTGACAAAATACACAAGGGGTAACGTACATTGTGTGGAATGAAGCCATAGTCCCGTGTTAGGAAGCCGTGTGTCGTGTCTTGGGAGGAGCTGCGTGTACCTTCCAAACATACGGCTGTGTGGAGAGTTAATATCAGAGCGCGATACATATATGTGTGTGTGTGTGTCCACGAGTATGGCAGACCGCCTGTGAAACAGCTGTGTGTATAGTTGAAATGTGTGTACTGTGTATAGTGTGTGTAGTGTATAGTGTGTACTGTGTAGTGTATAGTGTGTACTGTGTAGTGTATAGTGTGTACTGTGTAGTGTAGTGTATAGTGTGTACTGTGTAGTGTATAGTGTGTACTGTGTAGTGTATAGTGTGTACTGTGTAGTGTATAGTGTGTGTGTACTGTGTAGTGTATAGTGTGTGTGTACTGTGTAGTGTATAGTGGGTGTACTGTAGTGTACTGTGTAGTGTAGTGTATAGTGTGTACTGTGTAGTGTAGTGTATAGTGTGTACTGTGTAGTGTATAGTGTGTGTGTACTGTGTAGTGTATAGTGTGTGTACTGTAGTGTATAGTGTGTGTAGTGTAGTGTGTACTGTGTAGTGTATAGTGTGTGTGTACTGTAGTGTATAGTGTGTGTGTACTGTGTAGTGTATAGTGTGTGTGTACTGTGTAGTGTATAGTGTGTACTGTGTAGTGTATAGTGTGTACTGTGTAGTGTATAGTGTGTGTGTACTGTGTAGTGTATAGTGTGTGTACTGTAGTGTATAGTGTGTGTACTGTAGTGTATAGTGTGTACTGTAGTGTGTAGTGTATAGTGTGTACTGTGTAGTGTACTGTGTAGTGTATAGTGTGTGTGTACTGTGTAGTGTATAGTGTGTGTACTGTGTAGTGTATAGTGTGTGTACTGTGTAGTGTATAGTGTGTGTACTGTGTAGTGTATAGTGTGTGTACTGTAGTGTATAGTGTGTGTAGTGTATAGTGTGTGTAGTGTAGTGTATAGTGTGTACTGTGTAGTGTATAGTGTGTACTGTGTAGTGTATAGTGTGTACTGTGTAGTGTATAGTGTGTGTAGTGTATAGTGTGTGTACTGTGTAGTGTATAGTGTGTGTACTGTGTAGTGTATAGTGTGTGTACTGTGTAGTGTATAGTGTGTGTGTACTGTGTAGTGTATAGTGTGTGTGTACTGTGTAGTGTATAGTGTGTGTACTGTGTAGTGTATAGTGTGTGTGTCATCATTGACTACAACGTTTCGCCCTTACAGTGGGCTTCCCAAGTTAGTGGATAAAGCCCCTATGTGGGCGAAACGTTGTCGTTAATAAAGTATCCACTGCACTTGTGTATTGCTAAAATGTTAATAGATGAAATATTAACGAGTAAATTAATAGCAATGATTGGAAAAGCAAGTTGACTAGCGTGTAAAAGTGCACGTAATACGCTTTGTCAAGACTCGCTGAAGTGCAGTTTTGGGCGAAACGTCTAAAATATGGGCTTGCTGTTTGTGTTTATACTATTAGCCAGTCACGTATTTGTGAGTCGTGACATGATAATGGTCTAGGACAGGTCGAAACGTCGTCTATAGTGTCCACGGAAGTGTGGATTATTTGAAATGAATAGGACAGGATTTTAGGAGTTTCTCCCCCGATACTTGAGGGACCACGACGCCAAAAAAAAAAAAATATAGATTAACAGCTTCTTGAAGTCCTCGCGGGGTCCTCACCGGGAGTCTTATATGGTTCCCACGAGGGTCTTAGCCGGGAAGGAAGGAGGTCTTCTCATAGTACCACGCTAAATCTTAAATTTATGTCTTAGTATCATATTTTTCTCTATGTAAGTGACTGTGGCTAGTGGCGTGAACACTGAGATCTGAATGGTAGACCATTCTAGTTCTGAAACATGCATTCTTTAATTCAAAACACATGGCAGGGTTTTATAAGTAGTAGTAGTAGTAGTAGTAGTAGCAGTAATAGTAGTAGTAGTAACAGTATTTCACAGGAGGTTGAAGAGGATTTGTACGACAAAGTATTGAATGCTGCATAAATTCCCTGATGTGGGATTCTACTGGGTGTGGGCGTGAGTGGTGGATAAGTGTGAATGTGGGCGCGGGCGTGACTGTGGGTGCGGAATAAGCGTATTGATGAGTTTGGCTCTTTATGTCGAACATGGGTTAGGGTAGCGTGTGCACATGGGTTAGGGTAGCGTGTGCACATGGGTTAGGGTAGCGTGTGCACATGGGTTAGGGCAGCGTGTGCACATGGGTTAGGGTAGCGTGTGCACATGGGTTAGGGTAGCGTGTGCACATGGGTTAGGGCAGCGTGTGCACATGGGTTAGGGTAGCGTGTGCACATGGGTTAGGTGTTGAAGCGAGGCATATTCTGAGGAGTGTGTATTATGGTGGGGTTTAAGGAAGGGGGAAAGGGAAGAGGTTGATGAACATGTTCTTGGAATATTAGCAAGACTCTTATGGGTGGGGAGGGCGGGGGGTGAGGGCGTGTTGGTTAGGCCAGGGGGGGGGGTGGGTGTGGGCGTGAAAGATGTACCATTAACACGCCAGCAAGTTTCCCTTCACAGCTGGGGCGTGTGGGCGGCCCCCCCACTCTCGTCTGCCCAGATATTTGTGTGTTATTGTTACATTCGTAAATCCTTCAGTCTGAGCCCACATGCGTAAGCTCCACCACCCTCCTGTTAGGCACAACCCACCCCACCACCATCCGCCTGACTTTAGCCCTATTGGATCTCTGTGATTAGGGCGGGTATCGATCGTGCAATGAGAGCGAGTTTACGGACAATGTGTCCTAAGTAAACTCGACTTTTCGAAGTTTGTCATCGGGACCGTAAACTTGTTGAGTACACGCAGGCAGTTAGCGACCCTACGAGGTGGCAACACAAGGGTCAGGTTTGGGAGCAGCGACCCCCACTAGAGGTGCAAACATTTCGTCGGCTAAGCTGAGTATATCTGTCAATGAACAGGCTGGCACTGGCACGGGAAACCAAGTGCCATGATGCTTGATTTCGCAGATAAGTTGACGGTTTTGAAGCTGTGGCTGTTGCTGTGGCTGCTGCTGCTGTGGCTGCTGTTGCTGTGGCTGCTGTTGCTGCTGCTTCAGGAGGGAGTTTAACAAGTTCCTTCCTTACCTTACGTTGGACTGCGTGCGGCCAACAGCAACAGCATGATTGATCAGGTATTGATCCACTAGGAGTCCTGGTCTGGGAGCGGGCCCCGGGAGCGTTAACTTTCTGAAACATCCTTCAGGTATCTTTCAAGTATCATTCAGGTATCCTGTCTAAAACCAGAATGCCAACGCAGGGCCAAATTCTAACCAACGAAGAATAGGGACTCGACACTGAAGGTAGTGCCCAGCATACATGAGGAGGATTAACAAGAGGGAGCTGGACAGGCACCTAAAGTTACTATCTGATCATCCGGACTGTGGTTCGTACGTCGGTTTGCGTACGTCCAGCGGTAACATCCTGGCATGGTCCATGACCAGGCCGCGGGAGGGTTGACCCCCGAAACACCCTCCAGGTATACTTCAGGTAGGTCTTACACTCAGGTACTCTCACACATCCATCTTCAACCCTCACTAAAGCAGAACGTTGTTGTCCTCAGCTTAAAACATGACCCTCACCTGATGTGCTTTATCCTTCCTCTGTACACAAGTTCTATTTTCACTTTTTGTGTCCACTGAAGAGAATTCCTTTTCCTGGAACAA
Source organism: Cherax destructor (assembly GCA_009830355.1). Taxonomy (NCBI): domain Eukaryota; kingdom Metazoa; phylum Arthropoda; class Malacostraca; order Decapoda; family Parastacidae; genus Cherax; species Cherax destructor. The sequence goes on from WNWK01000010.1 coordinate 491,083, forward strand.
GTATAGAAGCCTTCAAGAGGAAACTGGACATGTATCTTCACCAGGTGCTAGATCAACCAGGCTTTGATGGATATGTGGGGCAGCGGGCCTCCAGCAGCAACAGCCTGGTAGACCAGGCAAGCACCAGACGAGCTTGGCCCATGGCCGGGCTCCGAGAGTAGCTAAACTCTCGGAACTCTTCAAAGGTAAAGGTATTCATCAACACTCTTGGCAGCACTTTTACATGTAGTGTCACGTCTAGAATATTGTTCTATACTCACAACTCAGGTCAAGGCAGGAGAGATGTCACAACTCAGGTCAAGGCAGGAGAGATGTCACAACTCAGGTCAAGGCAGGAGAGATGTCACAACTCAGGTCAAGGCAGGAGAGATGTCACAACTCGGGTCAAGGCAGGAGAGATGTCACAACTCGGGTCAAGGCAGGAGAGATGTCACAACTCAGGTCAAGGCAGGAGAGATGTCACAACTCAGGTCAAGGCAGGAGAGATGTCACAACTCAGGTCAAGGCAGGAGAGATGTCACAACTCAGGTCAAGGCAGGAGAGATGTCACAACTCAGGTCAAGGCAGGAGAGATGTCACAACTCAGGTCAAGACAGGAGAGATGTCACAACTCAGGTCAAGGGAGGAGAGATGTCACAACTCAGGTCAAGGCAGGAGAGATGTCACAACTCAGGTCAAGGCAGGAGAGATGTCACAACTGGAAAATATACGTTTGCCAGAATATGATAATGGTATACAATACCAAAAAGTTGGTAAGTAAGACACATGTGCAGTAGTTAGGTAACTTTATCCCCAAACGTTTCGCCCACACAGTAGGCTTCTTCAGTCGAGTACAGAGGAGGCAGCAGAAGCAGTCGAGATGTACTCGACTAAAGAAGCCTACTGTGAAGGCGAAACGTTTCGGTATAAAGTTACCTAACTGGTTAAGGACTGGATCCAGGCCGTGATGACAATGTGGGCCGACTGTAGCAACAACCTGGTTGAACGGGCAATCGCCAGGAAAGCTTGGCTCCGGGCCGGGTTGAAAAAGTTGAAGACCTCTGGAGTCCGGTCACAGGTACATCGTAGGTACACCGCCTCTCATCGCAGGTAAACAAAGTTCTGCTGTGAATAATCCAGGTTTAAACCAAACACTTTATTGCACTCACTTTACACATAAATTCACAACAACTTGTGTTTTTCATTAACATGTCTTGCCTTAATGCTGCTACTTCAAGTTATAGTGCAGAGCCCAGGCAGTGTTGGGTCTTGCAGAGCCCAGGCAGTGTTGGGTCTTGCAGAGCCCAGGCAGTGTTGGGTCTTGCAGAGCCCAGGCAGTGTTGGGTCTTCAGGCCAGGCAGTGTTGGGCTTCAGAGCCAGGCAGTGTTGGGTCTTGCAGAGCCCAAGGTTCAGGTGCTTGGGTCTTGCAGAGCCCAGGCAGTGTTGGGTCTTGCAGAGCCAGGCAGTGTTGGGTCTTGCAGAGCCCAGGCAGTGTTGGGTCTTGCAGAGCCCAGGCAGTGTTGGGTCTTGCAGAGCCCAGGCAGTGTTGGGTCTTGCAGAGCCAGGCAGTTGGGTCTTGCAGAGCCCAGGCAGTGTTGGGTCTTGCAGAGCCCAGGCAGTGTTGGGTCTTGCAGAGCCCAGGCAGTGTTGGGTCTTGCAGAGCCCAGGCAGTGTTGGGTCTTGCAGAGCCCAGGCAGTGTTGGGTCTTGCAGAGCCCAGGCAGTGTTGGGTCTTGAGAGCCCAGGCAGTGTTGGGTCTTGCAGAGCCAGGCAGTGTTGGGTCTTGCAGAGCCCAGGCAGTGTTGGTCTTGCAGAGCCAGCAGTGTGGTCTTGCAGGCAGTGTTGGGTCTTGCAGAGCCCAGGCAGTGTTGGGTCTTGCAGAGCCCAGGCAAGTGTGGGTCTTGCAGAGCCCAGGCAGTGTGGTCTTGCAGAGCCCAGGCAGTGTGGGTCTTGCAGAGCCCAGGCAGAGTTGGGTCTTGCAGAGCCCAGGCAGAGTGTGGGGTCTTGCAGAGCCCAGGCAGAGTGTGGGGTCTTGCAGAGCCCAGGCAGAGTGTGGGGTCTTGCAGAGCCCAGGCAGAGTGTGGGTCTTGCAGAGCCCAGGCAGAGTGTGGGTCTTGCAGAGCCCAGGCAGAGTGTGGGTCTTGCAGAGCCCAGGCAGAGTGTGGGGTCTTGCAGAGCCCAGGCAGAGTGTGGGTCTTGCAGAGCCCAGGCAGAGTGTGGGGTCTTGCAGAGCCCAGGCAGAGTGTGGGTCTTCGGCCAGGCAGATGTGGTCTGCAGAGCCCAGGCAGAGTGTGGGTCTTCAGGCCAGGCAGGTGTGGGTCTTGCAGAGCCCAGGCAGAGTGTGGGGTCTTGCAGAGCCCAGGCAGAGTGTGGGGTCTTGCAGAGCCCAGGCAGAGTGTGGGGTCTTGCAGAGCCCAGGCAGAGTGTGGGGTCTTGCAGAGCCCAGGCAGAGTGTGGGGTCTTGGCAGGATGTCTCCAGGCAGAGTGTGGGTCTTGCAGAGCCCGGCAGATGTGAGTCTTCAGGCCCAGGCAGAGTGTGGGGTCTTGCAGAGCCCAGGCAGAGTGTGGGTCTTGCAGAGCCCAGGCAGAGTGTGGGGTCTTGCAGAGCCCAGGCAGAGTGTGGGTCTTGCAGAGTTCTCAGGCAAGAGTGTGGGGTCTTGCAGAGCCCAGGCAGAGTGTGGGGTCTTGCAGAGCCCAGGCAGAGTGTGGGTCTTGCAGAGCCCAGGCAGAGTGTGAGACCCAGGCAGTGTGCTTGCAGAGCCCAGGCAGAGTGTGGGTCTTGCAGAGCCCAGGCAGAGTGTGGGTCTTGCAGAGCCCAGGCAGAGTGTGGGGTCTTGCAGAGCCCAGGCAGAGTGTGGGTCTTGCAGAGCCCAGGCAGAGTGTGGGGTCTTGCAGAGCCCAGGCAGAGTGGGGTCTTGCAGAGCCCAGGCAGAGTGTGGGTCTTGCAGAGCCCAGGCAGAGTGTGGGGGCTTGCAGAGCCCAGGCAGAGTGTGGGGTCTTGCAGAGCCCAGGCAGGTGGTCTTGCAGAGCCAGGCAGATGTGGGTCCTGCAGATGCGCCAGGCAGAGTGTGGGGTCTTGCAGAGCCCAGGCAGAGTGTGGGGTCTTGCAGAGCCCAGGCAGAGTGTGGGTCTTTCAGAGCCCAGGCAGAGTGTGGGTCTTGACCCAGAAATCCTCAGGCAGAGTGTGGGGTCTTGCAGAGCCCAGGCAGAGTGTGGGGTCTTGCAGAGCCCAGGCAGAGTGTGGGTCTTGCAGAGCCCAGGCAGAGTGTGGGTCTTGCAGAGCCCAGGCAGAGTGTGGGTCTTGCAGAGCCCAGGCAGAGTGTGGGTCTTGCAGAGCCCAGGCAGAGTGTGGGGTCTTAGACCCGCAGAGGTGGGCTTGCAGGCCCAGGCAGAGTGTGGGTCTTGCAGAGCCCAGGCAGAGTGTGGAGGTCTGCAGAGCCCAGGCAGAGTGTGGGGTCTTGCAGAGCCCAGGCAGAGTGTGGGGTCTTGCAGAGCCCAGGCAGAGTGTGGGGTCTTGCAGAGCCCAGGCAGAGTGTGGGGTCTTGCAGAGCCCAGGCAGAGTGTGGGTCTTGCAGAGCCCAGGCAGAGTGTGGGTCTTGCAGAGCCCAGGCAGAGTGTGGGGTCTTAGCAGTGCCCAGGCAGAGTGTGGGGTCTGCAGAGCCCAGGCAGAGTGTGGGGTCTTGCAGAGCCCAGGCAGAGTGTGGGGTCTTGCAGAGCCCAGGCAGAGTGTGGGGTCTTGCAGAGCCCAGGCAGAGTGTGGGGTCTTGCAGAGCCCAGGCAGTGTGTGGGGTCTTGCAGAGCCCAGGCACTGTGTTGGGTCTTGCAGAGCCCAGGCAGTGTGTTGGGTCTTGCAGAGCCCAGGCAGTGTGTTGGGTCTTGCAGAGCCCAGGCAGAGTGTGGGGTCTTGCAGAGCCCAGGCAGAGTGTGGGGTCTTGCAGAGCCCAGGCAGAGTGTGGGGTCTTGCAGAGCCCAGGCAGAGTGTGGGGTCTTGCAGAGCCCAGGCAGAGTGTGGGGTCTTGCAGAGCCCAGGCAGAGTGTGGGGTCTTGCAGAGCCCAGGCAGAGTGTGGGGTCTTGCAGAGCCCAGGCAGAGTGTGGGGTCTTGCAGAGCCCAGGCAGAGTGTGGGGTCTTGCAGAGCCCAGGCAGGTGTGGGGTCTTGCAGAGCCCAGGCAGAGTGTGGGGTCTTGCAGAGCCCAGGCAGAGTGTGGGGTCTTGCAGAGCCCAGGCAGAGTGTGGGGTCTTGCAGAGCCCAGGCAGAGTGTGGGGTCTTGCAGAGCCCAGGCAGAGTGTGGGGTCTTGCAGAGCCCAGGCAGAGTGTGGGGTCTTGCAGAGCCCAGGCAGAGTGTGGGGTCTTGCAGAGCCCAGGCAGAGTGTGGGGTCTTGCAGAGCCCAGGCAGAGTGTGGGGTCTTGCAGAGCCCAGGCAGAGTGTGGGGTCTTGCAGAGCCCAGGCAGAGGTGGGGTCTTGCAGAGCCCAGGCCAGAGTGTGGGGTCTGCAGAGCCCATCCAGAGTGTGGGGTCTGCAGAGCCCATCAGAGTGTGGGGTCGTGCAGAGCCCATCCAGAGTGTGGGGTCGTGCAGAGCCCATCCAGAGTGTGGGGTCGTGCAGAGCCCATCCAGAGTGTGGGGTCGTGCAGAGCCCATCCAGAGTGTGGGGTCGTGCAGAGCCCATCCAGAGTGTGGGGTCGTGCACAGCTCATACGGTATAATCTAATCATTTATAATAGTACCTATAACGTCTTTAGTATGACCTCGGCTAGAAGTCTGCCTTAATATAATCAATTATAATTATTACCATTGTAATCACCAGTTATTGAATTACGTTTATATAAATATACACCTCTGCTTCCCCTCACCTCGCTTAATTATAATTCTATATATTAACCTGACTCTCACTATTGTCACTGTATTTGTAAATTAGTAGAGAGAAGGGGAATAATATAATCACGGTTATAGAGGTAACTTAAGTGAATTGAAAGGGAATTTGAAAGGAAAACTTAGTTTGTAGTTTATAGAGGAATGTAAAACAGGAGTAAGAGTAGTGGAGTCGACCCCGTGGTGGTGTGTGCACACCTCTCATCTGTCTTGTATTGTGAGGAAGGATTGGTTGCTTCACTCTTACACTTATGAGGAAGGATTGGATGCTTCACTCTTACACTTATGAGGAAGGATTGGATGCTTCACTCTTACACTTATGAGGAAGGATTGGATGCTTCACTCTTACACTTATGAGGAAGGATTGGATGCTTCACTATGTGTGCTTCCTCACCCTGTTATCTTCCTCCTTGGAGTCTTCACTTTCCCTTCACCCTCCTCCCCCTCCCCCCATGACCTCACTTCACGTCCTCTTCAATCACCGAGCATGACATGACCCCCATCCTCCCCTCCCATCCCCACTCACATCCTTCCCACATTCACCACGTCCTCTCTACCCCCACTTCAATTCCTCCCCACACTCACCCAGCGATTGATGCTCCTCCCCTTCCTTATTCCCCCCATCCCCACTCACTCACCCACCCCCTCTCCCTAGTTACAGTTAGTTTCTTTAGTATTAATTTGCTAAACTATCCACATCTTTCGTTTCTCAGCACCTCTGTTGTCATTCTCTCTCTCTCTCTCTCTCTCTCTCTCTCTCTCTCTCTCTCTCTCTCTCTCTCTCGCACATTGTCACTTTCTCCTTTGATCGTGTCTTCTCTCCTCAATGCATCGCATCTGTCTTCATTTCTCTTTCTGCCGTTCTTCTGTTTTCTTTATTTCTTCCCCCTCCCTCCCCCTCCGTCTCTCGTGGTCCCAGGAGTCTTCATTCTATTGTTGATACAAATGTTGGGAGTCTTGGTAACGTGCGTAAATTTACGCACGATGTCCGCCAATCAGGTGACAAATGACTTGACTGGTGACAGCAGTCACATGAACGACAGACAGTATACGAGTGACAGGTGACAGGTACTATACAAGTGACAGGTGCCCTTATTGGAAGGTAACAGGTAGTATAAGAGTGACAGGTGGTATGAGTGACAGGTGGCATTAGTGACAGGTGACAGTGTGCAGGGGCTGGGTATCTCAGTCTGGCCCAGCTGGTGAGAGGATGGACTATAGAGTTTAGCTTCAAGCAACTTGCGACTCTCCTCATGTTAGTAATTTCTAGTTTACTCTTTTTGAAACGTGTATATAAGCACTCCTAGGTACTGGATTATTATTCGCTTCCTACGAATAATAATAATGCAACTGAACGTTATCTTGAGATTTTTCAACAGTGTTCGTCCACTGGACGACCACGGCTGAACGATATATTGAGACATTTCAGTAGTTTTCGTCCAGCTCCAGCATTACGAGGCTCTCGGATTTCAGAGGTCTTTGTTAATGGCTAATTTTATCATACGGTGGCGCCCGCATTTTCATTGGCAGTGATTGACATAAGGCATAATATATGATTGGTGTGAGAGGAGACAACAACGATTTCACTGGTATAATAACCTTTGTGATACGTCTAGGTGTCTTTATAGTGAAAATAACACAGACGTAGTAAACAAAATATCCTAGATATGCTTGCAACAGATACGACAATGTTGGATGTAAATCTAGAATTTCTAGATGGACTCCTATTAACCCGTTTTGGGGGGGTCTAGTTTCTTAAGTCTTTCCTCTCCGTATGCTCTTGATCTGCCGTCTTAAAGGATACATACTAGGTACGTAATAAACTAGCCGCTCCGGTGGCAAAAATCTTATCTGGAATGATAGCGGAAGATGACGATCAAGAATTAGTACACTGGAATGACAGAAAAGTTGCCGAAAACCTTCCACGGAGAAAAATAGTGAAGGTGAAAAGTATCCCTGACACACGTGTTAGTATCCCCGATACATGTGCTAGTATCCCTGATGGTGTTTGTATCCCTGACACGTGTTAGTATTCCTTTCGGAGTTTTATCTACAGGTTTGTCAAGTCTATATTTTCTACAATTAGCTATCCTAAATCTCTCCTGACATAAAAGAACGGTCTTCCACGTTATTCCTGCTAGTTGCAGCATACAGGGGTAGCAGTACACACATGTGATCTCCTCCGGGAGTGTCTTTTCCCCTGCTGACCGCCACTGTATCGGGGACATCCAACCGCACCTGCAGATACCCGATACTGCCGTTCGTGGTACTTGTGCAGGACCGAAGAGCTCGCTTTACAGAGGGTGGAGACAAGGAAGAGAGGCAGGCTCTTCTACCTAACTGTACTGTAGCAAGGAAACAATATACTCTTGAACATAGTGCCTTGTCTTGGGATAGCAAGGAGACACACACACACACACACACACACACACACACACACACACACAAACACAAACACAAACACACACACACAAACACAAACACACACAAACGAAAGCCCTAAATCCGTAGGGTGGCGAGGTCAGGACAATAGGCTGGTGGCAGTAGTGTCAGGATCGAGACTGTGGGGTTAATTTGTTGTTCCTCACTGAAGGTCCCACGTCACTTGTACACTAACATTCAAGCACACTTTGATCCACAACATAGGAATTAGCGTTAACTTTCACTGTAAATACACTGAAATACACACATCGCGAGGTCGGTGTGTGTGTGTAGTACTAGTAGTTACTGGTTGCCAAAGGCACTTGTCGATGGACACTTGGCCTGTTTCATGTGTGTGTGTACACTATGTGTATATATATATATATATATATATATATATATATATATATATATATATATATATATATCACCCAGAGATACACAGACATCTGTGTGTATCTCGTTCAGTGTATAGGATAGCTGTCATATCTATCAAGTAGACGGGAAGGAAGGAGGAGAGGGTAGGAGGGTAAACTTGAAGAGTGCCATAAAACAATGGTTGGCCCTCCCACTGCCACCACCACCCGCGGCCGGTGCCAGCAAGAGCCTCCCACTGAGAGTTACGAGCACGAGGTGACCCCGGGTGCCAACCATGGTGGCCGGGGGGGGGCGTTGGGAGGGGGTGCCAATCATGAGTTCAGGGGGTGCCAGCCATCGGGTGGGGTGTGAGGAAAGTGATTCCATGCTTTATATATATATATATATATATATATATATATATATATATATATATATATATGATTGGAAGGAAAAAGTGATATCCATAGCATTTATAATATATATATATAAAAAATCATATCACCTGCCAAATAAGATCATTACCTCTACGCAGTACCTCACTATTATCCCAGTACCCTGTTATCTTGCCAGTTGAGGTTGATATCCCATGACCAATATATATATATTAATATAAAACATTATACCTCAGTCCAAAGAAGGATTCGATCCTACAAACTCAGAGTACACATCACTTTATCCACAACGCCAGACTCCACCTGTGTATTCTGATGCCGAGATTGCAGGTTCGAATCCTGCTCTGGACCGAGAGATAATGTTTGTAATTAATTTAGCCCGTTTACGAATTGTTAAGCATCTTTTTAACAAAAATGGATACAGCAGAAGTGTGCTGCTACCCTTTTCTATCTATTAGTTACATAGTGGGATAAAATACTATCAGTGTTGCCCTGTCATAGTCCATCACATAGGATGGGTTGCATACATGAGGGGAGCGGGGAGAAGGGTGATGAGGGGATAGAAAAGGAAGAGAAAGAGAGAGGGGGGTGAGGGGAAGAGTTGGGAATTAGGGAAGAAGAAAGAGGGAAGTGGGGCTTGAGGGAGAAGATAGGGAATTTCTTATACAACCTAACTTGGAGACATTGTGAATTTATCAATAAAGAAAGAGTAGAGATCAATTCGAGCGTCCGGAAACACATGCATTACCACACTACTTAAATATATGACGCTGAAGGTGATTGAGTGAGCAATATTGACTTAACATCCTCTTTAAGAACCTGTGTATTCTTGTAGTCCTGACAAGCCCGGACATTCATCTTCCCCAGTACTTAACTCAGGCCGATGGTGGGAAGTATAGTGAAATATGCAGACGATCGTTAGCTGTAGATCAACAGGTCTGCTGCTGCTGCTGCCTGCTGTTCCGTTCTGCTGCTGTTTCTGTGTTACTTTTGTACTGTTGTTGTTGTTTCATTACATTAATGGTACACAATACTGACAGGTTAATTACCAGACACGTGTGTAACAGAGGCTATCTCTATTATGAAGACTTGGCTCCAGTCAGTAACTTTAACAATTCATTTCTGAGATTATATACTGGACACGGTAGAAGATTAGGCAATCAGTCCCTCAGCCTTGATAGAGACTAAGGGACTGATTACCTCGTCATCCGCTGTCTCCAGTATGTAATCTCTGCATTGTATTGAAGAAGCTTTTTTAATCAAGTTACCCAGGTGTTGAACATGTCTTGTTTACCAGCCTCTGCTGCTGTTGCTGCTGCTGTTGCTGCTGCATCTGCTGTTCACTGTACTCATACCTAGAATGTTTACACATCATTAAATATGTATCCTCGCCTGGGAAATATCTCAATTTTTCCACAGCTACTCTTCCCCCCCCCATCCCCTTCCTCCCGCCCTCCTTCCCGGTAGAAGGTGCTCAGACTGTGGGCGTCGAGGCGTGATGAAATAGCGTGTGGGAGCCCTGATTCACGAGCCTAAACCATCCGGTGTAATAACTATCCTGAGAATGTGTTTAATGCTCCCTCTTTCCCTTACTGTCTCTCACCGATGCTGCCACCACCACTATTGACATCTCTTAAAACACACTCCACCATCACCACTGACATCTCTTAAAACACACTCCACCATCACCACTGACATCTCTTAAAACACACTCCACCATCACCACTGACATCTCTAACACCTCCACCATCACCACTGACATCTCTTAACACACTCCACATCACCACTGACATCTCTTAAAACACACTCCACCATCACCACTGACATCTCTTAAAACACACTCCACCATCACCACTGACATCTCTTAAAACACACTCCACCATCACCACTGACATCTCTTAAAACACACTCCACCATCACCACTGACATCTCTTAAAACACACTCCACCATCACCACTGACATCTCTTAAAACACACACCACCATCACCACTGACATCTCTTAAAACACACTCCACCATCACCACTGACATCTCTTAAAACACACTCCACCATCACCACTGACATCTCTTAAAACACACACCACCATCACCACTGACATCTCTTAAAACACCCTCCACCATCACCACTGACATCTCGAACACATCCACCACCACTATTGACATCTTTTAACTCGCCCACCACCACCATCATAAATAATAACACCCCCAAAAACACCCCTACCACCACTCCAAAAAACACCCCTACCACTACTCCCAAAAGTACCCATACCACCACCCCTACCACCACAAAAGCTCCCTCATCATCTTACCGAAACAACCCCACCATCCTTGTGAGACAAGCAGCACAAGGACTGGTGAAGGCTCGGAACTCCCGTTCGCTAATACCACGATAAATACGCTACATAACTATTCTTACATTTATTATTTACCTCTGACTTGTTTCGAGAGTTGACCTTCTCTTGTAGCAAAGATTATGTTGACTGCCTGTGTGTCCATCACAGCCTGGTTGAGCTGAAACACCCTGGAGCTAGTGATTTAAAGCCTTCTACATTTGTTCTAATATTTGTTAGTAACTGGTTAAAAAGTCTAGGCCCACATGTGGGCTGTGGGTTCCCTACTTTTCATTGGATCTATTTTTACACTCTCTTACTCCACTGCTTTATGGTAGTGTGTATAGATTTGGGACGAGGCCTGCCAGCATCTGTCATGTGTTCATTATCAAGTATCTCTCACCCCTTCTCTCCCGAGAATACATTTCTGGTTCTTTAAGACATTTAGAGTAGTTTAAATTAGTTATTGGTTCTATGTGAACAGTAAACACACACTATTTTCCCAACTCTGTTGTCTCACCCACTCTGAACAGAGGTGTCAATGGTGAACAGCACTCCAAGTAAGGAAGCACAGATGATTTGAACAGTATTATCATCTGGATTATTTCTCCTGTTTTGAAAGTTCTCATTATCCATTATGTGATTTTCCCCGACTGTCTCAACATTTTCTTGATTGTACTCCTTAAAAGATAGGTCAGCCTGCATTATAATTGTTATTTATAGGTCTTTCTACATGATATTTTCATTCTATATAGTGACCCTCCTGTGTTGCGTACTCCTCCCCCCTCCCCCGAGTTCAGTTTTTTTTCCATATCTGAGCAACTGAAAATTTTCACCAATGATCATGTTTTGTTTTTGTTTTCTTCCTCTCACTTTTTTTTTATATCCTCTTGCAAGTTTTTTTTGGGTGTCCTCTATGAGGTGACCTTCATGCTAATAATTTTCATGATTTCATGTTAATTTTCATGACTTTCACTTTAATTTTCACGACTTTTATGCTAATTGTCTCTGTTCAGAAAACCGTTTCCTGTTATTATTAATGGGAAAGCGCTAAGAAATGGCCACACAGCTCCTGCAGGAATGTGAGGCAGTCAGGCTTAACTTAATCCGAGTAAAGGGAAGAACAGCTCTCAACTCTTCTAATCAAGAGCCCTTTACTAGCACCAGGGCTCTTTAACTGATTGTTAAGTAGCAGGACACACGTGCAGCTAATGAGACATTGTGGCAACATTTCGCTCTCCAGGAGCTTTGTCAAGCTCCTGGAGAGCGAAACAAACACGTGTCTTTTACCTACCATATTGACGGTATTCTGCAATCATTATTAAAAAATTTCGTTAACTGATTGGTCTGATGGGTTGTTAGTCGTTGACGTTGGTCGTCTGTGTGATGCACAAGACGGTCGTACACGTCGTCCCCCGGGCAGGTCGTCTCCCTGAGAGCCCTGGTCGTGTGAGTAACTACAGCTGGGTAATTGCTGTAGCCGGACAAATGTATTACAGGTGTCAGCTGAAAGACCTTAAAGGTTGGCGCAGGTGTAAGTTATGAAGTATGACTGGTGTGGTCAGGGGAAGGTGGTGGCGCGCCCGCGGAGTCGCCACTCTTCTAGTGGTTAGGCGTGTAAGGGCGCACAGTGGGTGTAGACGGGCGTGTAAGGGCGCACAGGTGTGGAGGAGGGCGAGTGAGTGGACGGGGTGTAAGGGCGCACAGTTGGTGGTGCGGGTAAGGGCGCACGTGGTGTGGCGGTGTAAGGGCGCACAGTGGTGTGACGGTGTGTAAGGGCGCACAGTGAGTGCGGACGGGCGTGTAAGGGCGCACAGTGGGTGTGGATGCGGGTGTAAGGGCGCACAGTGGGTGTGGACGGGTGTATAAGGGCGCACAGTGAGTGTGGACGGGTGTATAAGGGCGCACAGTGAGTGTGGACGGGTGTGTAAGGGCGCACAGTGAGTGTGGACGGGTGTTTGAGAGCGCATAAAAGGCGTGAGCACAAGTTTTAAGATATTAAATGCCGGTGCTTGTGCGTGGGTTGTAGTGTGGTTGGCGTGGCCGGGCGTGGCAGTAGTGTGAGGGCGCGCGGCTGCGTGGGTTGTGCCGTGTATAATGGACAAGTGTATGAGAGTCTGTCACTTTCTGACTGATGGACGACGCTCAGGGAAGCCCTCAGCCTGGCCGAGGTACGATAATCTCCCGTTGTGTACGAGGGCACCAACTGTCACTCCTGGCTCTCTCTTTCTCTCTCCCTCTCTCTTACTTGTTGTACTCCGCCGTGGTATTGTTCTTCGTACTAGTCCAGTAGTCGGCTTTCTCGTAGCGTTAAAAAGCGGCTCTAAAGTAAGCCGCTGGAGCCAGCATACCGCAGACACTCTGAAGCTATCAGTCATTTCCAAGCAAGGCGACCAGGCCAACCACAAGAAGGCTAACGCTGCCTCACTTAACAAATTATTTGCGACTCTGCGATTCCTGTGCATTAAGGCGGGAATTACTCACATAGGTGGACGCGTGTTTAGGTCACTTTTACTGTCTCCAGTAGAAATACCTCACCCTCATGACAATTAATAACGAGCACTGGCTTACTGCGGTTTTATGTGCAGTTCCTAGTGAGAAAACCTTGACCCTTCTGGCCAGGTCCGCTCAAAAATAAGGTCATCACTCAGTGACACGACCTGACCTTAAGAAGCATCGTCTCGAGCTCCTTTACTATCACCTGTTCTTGTGCATCCTATTACGTGATGTGTTCTTCAATTTTTAAAGGAGTGGAGCGGTAAAGCCAGGGAAGGCTTCGGTCATAAGTCCAAAACCTTCAGTTAGTGATGTTATGATATGACTAAAACCCGTGTCAGGAAATATTTGTCTTGTTTCCTGAATAATAGTTTGCCACCACTAGTTGCCCTCACAGTAACGTTGTAATGTATATCGTAAATACTGGAATAATATTGTAAATATTGCCCAGTATACCGTCAGCGTCACAAGTATACCGCTAACGAGGGCACGCATTAAGGAGCTTCCACAGAGTCCTGCTCTACCTGCAGGAGCCAAAAAGAGCTGTTAAGGCCGACTCAAGACTACTTATGCCAACCTTATTGCTAATGCAGACTTGAGTGTGAAGTTATCTCTTCATCTTGAATAAAAAATCAGACGTCTTGAGTTACGGAGAGAGAAGTTGGTCTAGAGTTCTTTGTGCAGTTTCTCGTGGTAGGGTTTGTGATGGAGGTGGGGTAAGGTGTATGGTGGGGTGCCGCAGTGGGAAGGTGTGTGTAGTGGGGTTGGGTGCAGCAGCAGTGGGGTGCTGCTGCACCCTCCCCTCTCTCTCCCTTCCACTCCTCCCTCCCCTTCCCTCCGAGGAAACTCTTAAGGTGATCAACTTGTCTGCCCTCTGCCCACCTGCAGTGCAGTGTCTTCTCGGTTCATCATTCAAGGCTTACAAGATAAGACTTTGTTTACTGCTGAACACGGTCAAGAGTCGTGCTTCGTCGCCGTGTTCGCTGTGACCTCAGCGTAACCAAAGTTGTATTAAATAAACTCACCGTTAATGACGGTTGAAAGAGCTTAATAAGCAAACGAATTTCCGCTAAGGTAATTAATGAGAGGAGCACCAGCTGGACTGGAATATTACCACTTGCCCTCGCTCACACCATTATACTGCTAACCATTCCCCACCTTAAAGCTCATATTTTGATTATTTTCTCAAGCACAAAGCGACCTTCTGTCAGTTGTAGTCGAGTCTAGTCTGAATTTCGCTACCTAAGATATAATGGATGGTGATTACTGGCCTCGAGTCATTCATCCACAAGCCATTTCTGGGGATGACACCTCTCCATCTTACCTCGTAGTAGTCGCTGTGCTCTGTCTGTTGTTGTATTAGCATAGATATTACTCTGATGAGCACTTCTGCCATTCCTTCCCTCAGTCACTTTAGGAAACTTTCGTCAGAGTGGTCACCTCAGGAGGATCTGGCCCTGAGCGAAGTCTTGTGAGAAGCTGGGACTCCTGAAGGAGACAGTCTCGAAGTCGTGATTGATCTAGAAAGATATTTGAGTGAGAATGATGGATCTTGCTTGATGAGGAGACCAGAGTGACAGTCTTGTTGTTGTTAGTTCCAGTTACTACACCTGAACACGATGACCAGGGTTAGTTTGTGACTTACCACACCTGCCGCACACCCCCGCCCTCCCCCTCCTCACCCCAGCTACATCTTTACTCCCACACACCAGCCAAGTCGTCTTCACCCCCACGCACTAGCCATACCTGCACCCTCAACCTTCCCCCACACCATCCACACCTGCACCTTTCCGCTTCCCCCCACACCTGCTCCCTCTTGTCTTTTATTCTCTTTTCCTCCACTTTTCTATTGTATCATCTTCCTCTCCGTATCCCTCTACTTTCCCATCTTCCTCTCAACTCTTAAAAAAAAAAAACAGATTGGACAAGAATTTAGAAAAAAAAATTTCGGATCGGTAAGAGTCCAACTCATCTTCCAGCTTTCCTATTAAATATTCATGCACGCCTCTCCGTATCATACCTGAAGATTACCTGGACGATGGTCTAATTAACCAGGCTGTTGGTGCTATCCGCGCACGGTCTAACGTAAGCACCACAGCCTGGCTGATCAGGAAACAGCTTAAAGACCCTATCCGGTTCCCTCTTAAAGACAGCCAGGAATCTGTTAGTAAATTACCCTTACGTATTTAGTTAAGTTGTAGAAAAATCTTAATCCTTTTTAATCTTATTTAGTTGTCTCATAGTGTATTCCCATCACCAATTTTCATAGAAATATTTTGCAGTCTGTCAAAACGTTTTGCTTTTATTAGGAGTAATTTCAGTGCACAGATTTGGAACCAGTTTCTCCAGGATTTTCCAGGTGTAAATAATGATGTGTTTTTCTTGCATATGTTCCAAAGATTACAGTTGAGAGGACTTCAGGCGTTCTCAATAATTTAGGCGCGTGATTGAATTTATACAGATAGTTAAAGTTCCCTGTCCATTCTCCAATTCTACAATTTCGCCAGCCATAAAAGGTGCTTTTAGTGTCCAGCAATACTGCAGTTTAGAGAGGTGGCAGTGTGTCCGGAGAGAGTGGAGGGTGAGGACAGAGCCTTCTGGAATACTATTTAAAATCTCATCAAGGAGAATTGGATGTAGTTAGACCATATAGACCACAGGGTCTGCGAGCAACCTTTTTCACACACACACACACACACACACACACACACCTGACGACACTGGAGGACAGGAGAGATAGGGGGGACATGATAACGACATATAAAATACTGAGAGGAATTGACAAGGTGGACAGACAGAATGTTCCAGAGATGGGACACAGCAACAAGGGGACACAGTTGGAAGTTGAAGACTCAAATGAATCACAGGGATGTTAGGAAGTATTTCTTCATTCACAGAGTGGTCAGGAAGTGGAATAGTTTGGGAAGCGATGTAGTGGAGGCAGGATCCATTCATAGCTTTAAGAAGAGGTATGATAAAGCTCATGGCGCAGGGAGAGTGACCCAGTAGCGGCCAGTGAAGAGGCGGGGCCAGGAGCTATGAATCGACCCCTGCAACCACAACTAGGTGAGTACACACACATTCACACTCTGGCTTCACATCTTCAAGCCTTACTTCATTTCCTTCACTTACTCTTTACATCTTTTTGAACTCCCATCCTTCCCCCTCGTCCCATCAACCCCCTCCCATCCACTCGCTTCCCCTCCCCTCTTGTTAGCAATATCCAAAGGAAACACTACGGACAATAGTCGATCGTTAGAGGTGAAAATTATATACAAATTCCATGCGAAGAGGGCCATCTGAGGGCAGGGCGGTCAGAGAAAGACTTTTGATGGATAACTGCCTTTCCACCCACACAATCCTCAGCTGGCAGCCAGTTTTTGCCTCAGTGTGAGACATTAGACTTGTGTTTCCCGTCTCCCCCTGGCTTTTGGTGTCTGATATCTGGGTTTCCTGTTAGAGCCATTCACGTGGGTTAGATTTAAAGTTTATCTGTTTCACGTGGGTTATTAAGGCCTCATATTTCCTGTACACTAACATCAAGAAAAATGTAATTCCCATCTCCAGGACTAGAGTCCTGGAGATGGGAAGTATAGTGTCTGCACTCTGAAGGAGGATTGTTAAGTTGCAGTTTTATAACTGTAGTGTAAGGGCGCCTCTGGCAAGACAGTGATGATGTGAATGATGATGAAAGTTCTTTTTCGGGCCACCCTACCTTGGTGGGAAACTGCCGATGTGTTTATATATATATATATATATATATATATATATATATATATATATATATATATATATATATATATATATATACGTATATATATATATATATATATATATATATATATATATACGTATATATATATATATATATATATATATATATACGTATATATATATATATATATATATATACACACACACTGGCTCCCTCACCTTCGTGTGTTAGTGTGACTTTGTAAATGGTCCAAGTCAGACCGAAACGTCATCGGGTAGGCGGGTTTGGTAGGGGCTAAGTAGTAGGGGAAGGGGGAGGCGGAGGGAGGGGAAGTGGGTGGAAGTAGTGACGGCAGCGCAGCAGCAGCAGCAGGTGGTGGTGTGTGGCAACCCGGCCTGGAAGTCATCCCGGGGACTTGACAAGACTGATGGATGACACCTCCAGTGATCCGTCATCCAGAGACATGTCCACCTCCCCCTCCAGTCGCACTCATAGCCACGCGGGAGGAGAACACGAACACACACACGCGCCACACCACCACACGCGCACACCTCTACTCCTGGAAGCCTCCACACAAACACACTACTGCAGGTAAATTTCCTACGTGGCAGAAAGAATACTGTATATTCAGAGAATTTTGTGAAATTTCCGAAGAAAATTCTGTGAAGTAACGATACCAAATATTGCGAAATAACTTGTAAACATTACCAGAAAGTGTGTGTTTAATGTGTAATACCTGAATATAAGTGGGAAGTGACCATGATTTCTAGTGGAAAGTGTTAAAAGTGCAAAGCGATATTAGAAAGTTGCGTGAAAGTGGTTTGTTTACGTGAGTGTACTTCAGGATCACTTCGCTGAAAGGGTGACATGGTGACGACGTTTTTTCCTAGAATACAGTGATATCATCCTTGGAGAGTGACTACCATCAGCACCCACAGCAGGAGTGGACAGTGACTACCATCAGCGCCCACAGCAGGAGTGGACAGTGATTACCATCAGCGCCCACAGCAGCAGTGGACAGTGACTACCATCAGCGCCCACAGCAGCAGTGGACAGTGACTACCATCAGCGCCCACAGCAGCAGTGGACAGTGACTACCATCAGCACCCACAGCAGCAGTGGACAGTGACCACCATCAGCGCCCACAGCAGCAGTGGACAGTGACTACCATCAGCGCCCACAGCAGCAGTGGACAGTGACTACCATCAGCGCCCACAGCACGAGTGGACAGTGACTACCATCAGCGCCCACAGCAGCAGTGGACAGTGACTACCATCAGCTCCCAGATGAGAAGTGGGCAGTGACCACCAGCCTCCTCTCTAGCATGATGATAGGCATCACCAGGAGAGCACTGCTGCAGGAGGCGGAGGCGGGGAGGATGGAGGCAGCGTCGAGGGGAGCTGAGGGAAGGCTGGCCATCAAAGTGAGGCGCCTGAGCGGGGATAATGACTGGTATAATATCCTGGCGAGGGGAAACCCGTTGCTGGGGAGACTACACCTCAGCCCCGGTAAGTCCTCGTTCCTTGGTAACTGCGTTAAGAGTAACACGTTCATGCTAAATCGACAATCGGACAATTCGCAGATGTTTTTGTGTTCATTCCCAAGTTCACACTGACCGCGAGGAAGCCATTTTTTCTCCTGGAAAGATGTAATTCCTTAAAATTTTGTATGTTAGGAAGATTACAGCTGCTGCTGTTGTTGCTAATGTGTGGAAAGAGGTGTGTCTTGTGCTATCATCGCTTGTAAAGCAAATATACAAAACGTAAAAAAACCACTGCAAATGCTGGCCTTATATCGTTGGCGTCACAATGTTGAGGGAGCCGCTCTATATATCACCATTATAACATCACGCTGCCCCAGGTGTTATTTTTCCTCCATTATTCTGGTGATGGCGCGATGGAGGGGCGTTTCCAAATATTTATGGAGGTTTTTACGATTCACACTTCAGGCCGACACGGACGGATGGGCGAATATTTCACCCACATTTCACCCTCTGGACCCTCGTTTTCAGAACCTTTTCCAGTTTTGTTTCGCTCTGTTTCCCTCGTTTGGTCGCTCTAGTTTCTACAAGTGAGGGGGGTTTACCAAGGCGCTTGAGGGGAAAACAAATTCCTATGTTAAATTTCTACGGCGATGAAGTTCAAGGAAGTGTTTCACATACTTGAGTAGGTGGTATGTTAGAGTACTTCCTATACCGCAGCGTAATAAACAAACACTCGGAATTCGAACTGAAAATGCTCTTGGACTTCGGGAGTCCGAAGATAAAGTTCTGTTAAATTTATACATATTATTGTGGAAAGAAGTGAAGGGGGCAGTAACCCCCTGACGGAGGAGTGAGCAGCCCAGTTCTTGGGCCTGGGGGGAGGTTATGGGGCCCTCCCTGTTATTGCCTGTAATGCTATTGATGGTCCACTGTTGAGGGAGCGAAAACCGCCCCCTCTCTCTCGCTCTCTCCCTCTCCAGCTCCCCTCGTTCCCCTCATCCACGCCCATAACACTCCTCATCCACGCCCCCACGCCCACGCCCACATGAAGGAAAACGTTATTACCAACGAGAGACAATAAAATACTTGCGGACCATCATAATGTGGTGGTGAAGGAGAGTTGTGTGGACACCAGCGCCTCCACCACCCACCCGCCCAGGATCCTAGCTCCCTCCACCACCCACCCGCCCAGGATCCTAGCTCCCTCCACCACCCACCCGCCCAGGATCCTAGCTCCCTCCACCACCCACCCGCCCAGGATCCTAGCTCCCTCCACCACCCACCCGCCCAGGATCCTAGCTCCCTCCACCACCCACCGCCCAGGATCCTAGCTCCCTCCACCACCCACCCGCCCAGGATCCTAGCTCCCTCCACCACCCACCCGCCCAGGATCCTAGCTCCCTCCACCACCCACCCGCCCAGGATCCTAGCTCCCTCCACCACCCACCCCGGGCCTCACGGGATCCTAGCTCCCTCCACCACCCACCCGCCCAGGATCCTAGCTCCCTCCACCACCCACCCGCCCAGGATCCTAGCTCCCTCCACCACCCACCCGCCCAGGATCCTAGCTCCCTCACCCACCGCCAGGATCCAGCTCTACCCCACCGCCCAGGATCCTAGCTCCTCCACCACCCACCCGCCCAGGATCCTAGCTCCCTCCACCACCCACCCGCCCAGGATCCTAGCTCCCTCCACCACCCACCCGCCCAGGATCCTAGCTCCCTCCACCACCCACCCGCCCAGGATCCTAGCCCTCCCTCCACCACCCACCGCCAGGATCCTGCTCCTCCACCACCCACCCGCCCAGGATCCTAGCTCCCTCCACCACCCACCCGCCCAGGATCCTAGCTCCCCCCACCACCCACCCGCCCAGGATCCTAGCTCCCTCCACCACCCACCCGCCCAGGATCCTAGCTCCCTCCACCACCCACCCCCCAGGATCCTAGCTCCCTCCACCACCCACCCACCACCCAGGATCCTAGCTCCCTCCACCACCCACCCGCCCAGGATCCTAGCTCCCTCCACCACCCACTCCACCCACCCACCCAGGATCCTAGCTCCCTCCACCACCCAATCCACCCACCCACCCAGGATCCTAGCTCCCTCCACCACCCACCCGCCCAGGATCCTAGCTCCCTCCACCACCCACCCGCCCAGGATCCTAGCTCCCTCCACCACCCACTCCACCCACCACCCAGGATCCTAGCTCCTCCACCACCCACCCGCCCAGGATCCTAGCTCCCTCCACCACCCACTCCACCCACCCACCCAGGATCCTAGCTCCCTCCACCACCCAATCCACCCACCCACCCAGGATCCTAGCTCCCTCCACCACCCAATCCACCCACCCACCCAGGATCCTAGCTCCCTCCACCACCCACCCAGGATCCTAGCTCCCTCCACCCAATCCACCCACCCACCCAGGATCCTAGCTCCCTCCACCACCGTCCCACCCAGAACCACAGCCCTCTACCACCGACCACATAGCACCCAGCCCTCACCACCACCGCCCACATAGCACCCAACCCTCTCCACCAACGCCCACATAGCACCCAACCCTCTCCACCAACGCCCACATAGCACCCAGCCCTCACCACCACCGCCCACATAGCACCCAGCCCTCTCCACCACCGCCCACATAGCACCCATCCCTTATCACCACCGCCCACATAGCACCCTAGCCACCCCCTCCACCGCCCACCACTATGCAATATTCACCTTCACTTAACGAATTGTCCAAATATTTATGTAATTACTGCACTAAATGCTATTCTGTCTAATGTTGAATTGAAGCTCTTGGGTCTTTGTTACGAGGTGGTTTGTCATGTTTTGTTCTCCAGTGTGGTTATTTTCATGGGGGAAGTGCTAAACCCGGGAGGGTCATAGGGGAGACAGGTTGAACACGGGGAAGGTGAAACTAGTCTCGGTTCCTCTGGAGAAGAATCATGAGAGTTTTAAATTCATTAAAATAATGCAGTACTCACTACAATACAATACTTAGAGCGGTGCTCAATACAATACACTAGTAACCCACACATAAGAGCTTACCACGACGTTTCGGTCCCACTTGGACCATTTACAAAGTCCTGTAAGCGGGTTATTTGTGTATTGTTCCAGACACAATATTGTATCTTTTTGATCTTTTTCAATACTAAATAATAAGAGTAAACGATCTTATAAACATGAAGTATGTCTGTGTATTCATCACTACCTGAGACAGTTATAATGATGGGGAAGAGCTAAATCCGTAAGGGTCATACAACATATGTGGAATGGGAAGTACAGTAATCAGGTCAGAGGGAATAATAGTTTCAAGTTCCTTGGATCAAGAGCCTGAAGAATGGAAAGCAAATGATTTTAGTTCGATAATTACTTGATATAGGGCTCTTGATCCCAGGCGCTGTATGACCCCTACGGGTTTAGCGGTCCCCGGGAACATCACAGTGTTGAAAATGGTATAAAATATCGACAAGACGTGTGATAGACTCGATCCTCCTCACAGCCAGATAACTGTGGTTAAGACACATATAAGGTGGTCAGTCCCCCTCAGCCTGGCTGAGGGACTGACCACTTCATATCTCCAAGGTTGATGGATTGATTACATCATTATTTCACTACTACACTTGCTGCCTCTGTATTTGACTGAAGAAGTCTACTGTGTAGGCGAAACGTTTCAACAATAAAGACACCAACTGTTGCACATGTGTCTTAATCAACCACAATCATCTGGCTGTAAGGAGGTTCGAGTCTATCACATATTTACAGGTCTTTTAGTTATTTAAATGATCAGGGTTTGAAAACAGAGGAATCCTTTTGGTCCACTACCTGGCCACACGTTGGTGGTGTTGTGATGGCCACTTGGCCATCACCTGGCCACCAGTAATACCCTCACCAGCAGAAACATCACCAACAGGAACACCATCACTATCACCACCAGCAACAGTATCGGCAACAATACTATCAGCAGAAACAGCAACACCATCACCACCACACCACTACCATCACCACCAACACACTACACCACCACCACCAGCAACAACACAAACACCAACATCTGGCCACCACCACCACCACCAGCAGCAGCATCTCGCTGGGGTTATTGTGATGGGAACCTGGAGATCTGAGGAAGCTTCTTCCACCGTTGGATGGACGCTCCATCGCACACTGATGGTCGGAAAACAACAGTTCAGACCTGAAATTGAACCCTTACAACACACTCCACATAAACCCGAGTGAACCCGAGATCCCTATAAAGTGGTAAACTATGCTTTATATTATTACACAAGTGCGAGAGCAGCAGCAATGGATCAGGAGGTAATTTAATAGTTTTAAAGGAATAGAGAGGCGGAAAAAAGGTGTGAGGAGAAAGTGGAGGTATTGGGCCTTTTTCTTGCGCGTTTTTCGAAATGTGAAAAGAAAAAAAGTGTATGGAAATTCATTGTTTGTGTGCGTTGATGGGCACCTCTCAGTCTAGAGACCCTCTTCATCTCACCTGAAATGCTTTCACATCCTTAACATGACAGTACTCAGTCTATATCAACATATCAGCTGTAAGGTGAAAAATACCAACCAAACCGGCTGTAAATTAGCCCTTAAATGATTGCTGAGTTATACGCCCAAGATGCTCTTAAGCCGGGGCATCCTCTTCCCCTGGCGGCCGTGGCTCTAACCTTTTCCGATACAAGCTCAATGCAGATGACAGTAAAAAGTAAGGTGCAGAGGGCCCTTTGATGGTCACAAATGATACTCACATCCTCCTCTCTTCACTCCATTGAGTGCTTCCATGTAAACGTAATTTTTCACACATTAGGCATGCGAGAGTGTTTTCCATATCGGGTCGACATCACTCTGCTACTGTGGGAGGGGATGGTGGTGATGCTTCTGTGGGAGATGGTGGTGATGTACTGTGGGAGGGGATGGTGGTGATGCTACTGTGGGAGGGGATGGTGGTGATGCTTCTGTGGAGATGGTGGTGATGGACTGTGGAGGGATGGTGGTGATGCTACTGTGGGAGGGGATGGTGGTGATGCTTCTGTGGGAGATGGTGGTGATGGTACTGTGGGAGGGGATGGTGGTGATGCTACTGTGGGAGGGGATGGTGGTGATGCTACTGTGGGAGGGGATGGTGGTGATGCTACTGTGGGAGAGGATGGTGGTGGTGATGCTGAGGTAGGGGATGGTGGTGGTGATGCTGAGGTAGGGAATGGTAGTAATGCTATTGTGGGAGGGGATGGTGGTGATCGTACTGTGGGAGTGCATGGTGGTGATGCTATTGTGGAAGGGGATGGTGGTGATGGTGCTGTGGGAGGGTATGGTGTAGTGCTGTTGAGCTAAGGATGGAGGGGCAACTACGTAGGAAACAGCGTGATTGATAGATCACGAAATAGCTTTGAATCTGTTAATTTTTCTTTGCGGTGACACTGTAGGTATCTCAGGTGTTGTGACTTACATTATCCAGGATGTACACTTCAATAATTGACTTTTAAATATTTAGCCTCCTTCCTCACCAGGAGACCAGACTACCTGTGACTTGTTTTAAGGTCTCTTCTACCTCCTATAGATTCCGGTCTGAGACTAGGCTTGCCTGTTGACTGCCTGGGCAGCCAGAGGCTGTTTGTGTTAGTGGACCGTAAGCCGACATAACCATGACAGCCCGAGGGCTCCAGATCCATTATAGGCGACCACAATCAACCACTTCACCCTGGGAGACGACCAAACTTCACAATCAGACAACTCATCACAGGAGACTACCATACTTAACATACCACAACACCACAATCAACAACCATTTCACTCTGGCGTACCAAAGCAGTACTAAGTACTACCCTACTTTGCCATACCACCACCACCACCGCCACCACCATCTCAGGAGACCACCACAACACCAAGCGTCTCCGCCTCGTCCTCCAGCTCATGGTACGGGTGACGACTGGCAATGAGAATGATAAACCACCACTATTACACGTGAAACAGACAAATGCTCCTTATTTCTCAGCGTGGAAAAACGAGCCTTATTACCTTCTCCTTTTCTTCCTTAGCGCGTGTATCGGGCGCTCAACTGGCTGCCCTCTACAAAGACTTAACAAGGGCCATTCCTTCAGCTTTCCCCCCCCCCCATCCCTGTTCCTCTCAGGCACACTACCTGGGTGTGCCTCGCAGTATTTAGTCTCTATCACTGGTACACATAAGTACAATTATCATACGTAGTAATATTTGTAGGAGGTAGTAATATTTGTAGACGTAGTAACGTGTGTAAATTACCTAGCCTAACACAAAAGTTGGTGAGCCACCTGGCTCAGGTGGAAAATATACGACTTCGGTGATTAAAAAAACAAAACTTTTATATTTTATTGTATAAAACTGCAACACCTCAGTACAATATATCAGACAAAAATGCACAACATCAACATATCATCAGTCGAAATTTAAGTTCCTCCTGTCCTTCCGTCCCCTCACAATTTCCCTATCTTAGCAAGTTGCAGAATTAGACACATGTGCAACATCTGGGTGTCTCTATTTGTAGACGTTTCGACAATCAGTGGCTTTATCAACACAAGGACATAATGTGAAGAATGTTGAATTATATACAAAAGATGAAATAATCAGTCCCTCAGCCTTGGAGTTGAAGAGCACCGTATATATATATATATATATATATATATATTTACATATGAGAGACAGGGAGAGCTATATATTATGGAATCATTATTTAAAATCATAGATTTGCATACATAATAGCTATAAATTCGTGTATTGATATATGTGTTAATAGTTGCGGGTATTAGATATTCAGAGATAAGTGCTTCATTAATGTGGATAATATTTGTTAGTCTTGTAATCATTTAAAAATATTATTGTTTATTATTATTTGTAGTAGTAATAGTAGTAGTAATAGGAGTAATAAAACTATTGCTAACAAAGTGTTTGTTAATAGCATCTTTACTAAGATAACACCTGATGGTGATTCCTGTGATCATCGCCCCCGAGGCCCGGTCTCAGACCAGGTCCTCTGTTCTGATTAGTCTGGCTGTTGGTGCTAGCCACGCGCAGTCCAACAACGTATGGTTGGTACTACAACCTGACTGGTCAGGAATTTGAGAAGCTTATCAGGTTCCCTCTTGAAGACAGCTTGTGGTCTCTTGGTAATTCCCCTTATGAAGGGAGGGTGTTGAGAAGTCTTGGTCCCTTTACATTTCTTGACTTATAGTGTACTCGTAGCACCCATGCTTTTCACTTGGGGTATTTTGCACCGTCTGTCGAGCCTCTTGCTTTCATATGGAGTGGTTTCAGTGCACAGATTTGGGACTAATCTCTCTACAACTTTTCAAGTGTAAATTATTATGGATAATTTTTAAAATGATCAATTATCTACCATTATCATCATTCCCTGAGGAGCTCTTGATTAAAGGAACTAGGCTTTTCCTTCCATATGATCGAACCTGAATGCCTCCATTTTCCCAGGAGCAATGTGACACCTACGGGTTTACCGTTTACCCCCAGACTAATTATTTCTTGAAATTTATCATTTTAAGGGATGCATATGGTAGAGGAGTGTTTACCCCCCCCAGCCCCCTCCCCCTCTGCACTAAACCCCCCAGTATTTCATGTCCCCAGCAACTGGTGAAAAGTTTTTGGTCATACATGGTAAAAATAAGCCGGAGGGCCCCTTCAGAATGATTACCCTGATTCTTATACCTGTCGCCTCCGAATGATGGCTATTACTCAGAATCAGGCGGCTTAAATGGATGGCCAGGGCTGTGTATTAGGAATATTGATCACATCGTTTGGTTTCATTAGGAGGCGTATTCGAGGCCACGACTGTGAGTGAATGCTGGAACTGTCAGCTGTTTTCTTTTCCTTCATTACTCCCTTTTCTCTTTCCCCCCCTTCCAGCGCCTCTTTAGGGATTGCTGAGGAGAGGTGGAAGAAGAGAAGGATTGTGAAGTGGGAGGTATATAATTGTGGGAACATCCACAATTTAACTATCGTATAGAATAATGTAGCAACACTGCTGGTGTTACCACAATGTAACTATTATATAGAATAATTGAAGGAAGGATAGGAGGGAGAGAAGGACTTCTAAACACTGCAATGGCGCACTAAAAGGTGGATGAGGAACGCCTTTAAAGTTTCCATCACACTGAAAGAGTAGAGTTGTGTGTTGTTTAAGCAGGACTTAGACTGTCCATACTAACATATGACCCATCACACTTTTCCCTGTTCTTAGAGTGGGTCTTAATCGTTTTGTTTACATGTTTTTTCTATGGGTCGATTTTTAAATTCGTGAGAATTCGAGTTTACTCCCTTTACGTATTTCGTTTTTTTTTTCCATTTGGGTAGGTCTGTATGGATGTTTTTCTGACCCCTTTTTTTCCTGTAAGCATGAAGGCAGCTGATGTGATTCTCTTGACACGTTCAAATCGCAGTTGGGATTTATGTGACGTGGCGGGAGAGGTGAGAAATGTGAATGGCGTTGTCAACAAAGGGGCGACGCGCCCCCACCACTGGAATAAGGACGGGGAGTTCCCTCCACTACACCAATGGTGGTGGTGGCGACGACGCATCCCCACCACTGAAGGAAGGATAGGCTGTATGCACACAGTTTAGGATATGTGAGGGTAGTTTAGTTATAGGGTGGATATACAAGTGTATGGTGTTCATCTGAACACTGTTAATCTTGTAAAAGTGTGTTCATTAGTAGATTCATCCGATACATAACAAGACTGTTATGGTTACAAAGTCATACTTGGAAAAAGAGAAGCAAGAAACAGACTGATTAAAACTCATTTGGGTCGGGAGCGACATGTTATAGGTACGAACGTCATGTCGGCAAGTGACGACATGACAGAGAAGGCAGTGACGGGAGGTGACGTGACGGGTGGTGTCGGAGGCTGGGCAGCTGGAGTCTGAGCCGCATGCGTCAGCTACAATCAGCTGCGGTCACGCGAGAACACGGCGGCCCCGGCATAAATCCTCCGGAGGGGAGGAGAGCCTCACGCAAAAAGCTCGGGGCGTGGCAGCCAAAGTAATGGTCATGTGCGCCCGTCCCGAGGTTGACGGATGGACGCTCCTCACACGCCCCAGACCTGCACCCATGTGTCCCTGTGTCCCCCCTGTGGCGCAGCACACCGCGCACTATGTCCCTGTGTCCACTTGTGGCGCAGAACACTGCGCACTGTCCCTGTGTCCATATGCGGCACAATATCTCTTTGCATCCACCTGTGGCGCAGCAGATCGTGTAGTGTCCTTCCAGTGGCGCAGCACACCGCGCAGTATATCCCTGTGTCTCCAAACTAGCGCAGACCCACTTTTGAACCATAAATACATCTCTTTCCCTACCATCTAATACAACCCGTACTGTCCCTCCCTCTTGCAAAGACGCACATCCACAAAACATAGATGTTTCTCTACATCCCCTTCTAGCTCATACCTCCCTACAACACACTGCTCATAGCTCTTAGAGGTGCTAGCAAAGGACAACTGCAAGACAGAACACCTGTGGGAACTGTCCCTTTCCCCTCCGTGAGAGTTACCAACACGGCTCGTATCTACAGGTATTCCCCAGTCTCTCCTGACGATGAGTGGTTCATCTCCCCGTGTTGAAACGATACCCAGAGACGCATAGAACCCCGTGTTGTATCAGGATATTTCCCCAGCGTCTCTTATCGGTGATTTTGACGAACACCGATAATTCACAAGAGGGAAACAGGCGATGCTCACAAATAATAGCAACAACCTTCCTGGTTCGATTTGTGAGGAGAGCAAAGATGCACAAAGCCCTTTAGCTGTGACAGGGGACTAATGGAAAGCGGTGTGGCCCGGGGTCCTTACCAAGCCAACGTAAGGATTCACAAAGACCAGAGGATGCGACGAGGGAGTGGTAGACGCCAAGCTGGCCCCCTTCTGAGTGATGGTAATGGTGTAAAAAAAAAAACTAGGTGTGCAACAAGGGACCAGTGGACGTAGAGATGGTCTGGTCCGGTCTGTTGGGTGGTCAGAAAAACCCCCGATTGGGTTGAATTGCAAATCGCTACTGTTAGAAAGAAACGACGTAGGATGCATACACAGAGGGCTAGTAGAGTCTGCCAAAATTGCAAACAGGCTTCTGCAAATGATAAATTGCTATAAGGAAGATGTTCTTGAATTATTAAATTTAGGGTAAGCGTCTGGGGAATAGGAGGGAGATCATTATTATAATCAAATAGAAGCGCTAAACCACAGGGGTTAATAGGAGGGAGAGAACAGGTCCAATCCCTTTGATCAAGAGCCCCTCATCGGCATCAAATAACTCTCCTTGTGGGAAAGATTTTGAAAACTTCATAGCACTGCGCCAGTCATTCCTCTCATATCTGTTCGTGTAAGTACTCAGGAGAAAAAAAATAAGATTATACTTTATTATTTAAAAAGAACAGTAAATCTACAGGATGTTCTTGACCTATTTTATATGATAGTTACATTGCGGTAACACTCGCAGTGTACAGCTACACTAAACCATACGATATTTACGTTGAGAGACTAAAATAAGCTGAGTTTCCCTGTCATATTTCATCACACAGGATGAGTTTCATACATAATGTGATGGAATTTGTTAGGCTGATGTGGGAGACTTCATTAGGGTAATGAAGATATCGCCATGAATTCCACTGAGAGTTCAGTAGATACGGCAGCAGTTTTAGCTCCGAAAAAGACCTGGAGTTACTATCACTTTGGAGTTGTCTTAAGATACGTTATTAATGTTTTGGTGGAGATAGTGTGAATCCCTTGCTGAGTGATGTTGGCAGGTGGAGGCTGGAGGACAAAGCCGTGTTGGGTGAAAGACGTTGTAGCGTCCACAACTTCTTCGGTAAGACAACCGTCTCCTTCAGGATTCCTAGCAACTCCCTACCTTCAGTCAGTGAAATTAAGACGGCGTCCTCACCGTTAACTTACACGAGCGAGGAAGTAAAAAAAAAAATACAAATTGTTTAAACTTACTCGAAGTCTGACACGTACCAGCAATCACCGAAGTGAATTGCTAAATTATCAGGAATTATCACTGACCTGCACAATGAAAAACGAGGGCCAGTAACTAGAGCACAAATCAGAATTAAGTCTCTTTTAGCCTCGACCATGTCAGCAGTCTCCTAACTCACCAGCCTGACTTGTCTTGGGCGAATCAGAAAATAAGAGAGCAGAAGACGACGGCGGCCATTGAGGATCTCCTGAGATAGCGGACAGGAGGCTCCAGCTTAGTGAGTTATGACAGTGGTGCCAGGGACTCCCGTTCCAGAACCTCGCGCATGACGCTCACTCACCATTCCTTCTACCCAGATCATGGCCCACCTAAGCACCAAAACGAAAAACTCACTGATAAACATATTTTCACTAGCCTTAGAACCCCGAATCTTAGTTTTGGTCGGATGGTGAAAATAGCGCAGGAGGCGCGGAAAAAGGTTAAGTTTGGCAACAGTGTCCAGCATGGTGAGTTATGAGGGTCATCAGGACGAAGTCGCTGGGAGGGATGGACACGGCTCAAGACCCAGACAGAGACGAAGGATGCACGACCTCAAGCAGGAAATGGCCGGCGGGAGGCTCAACCTACGACAACAAAGTGGGGCTGGGATGGACCTAAAATTGTGTGAGGCTGGAGGAAGTTGAGGTGACCTTCTTGATGAGTGTCATGGCTCGTGGCTCTTTCCCAGGTGGAGGGCACCACCTGGCGGCGTACAGGAACATGTTGAGTGCCATGGCTCGCCCCTAGGTGCAGGGAACCACCTGGCGGGGCACAATGAGCCACTGAGTGTCATGGCTCGCCCCTAGGTGCAGGGAACCACCTGGCGGCGCACAAGGAGCCACTGAGTGTCATGGCTCGCCCCTAGGTGCAGGGAACCACCTGGCGGCGCACAAGGAGCCACTGAGTGTCATGGCTCGCCCCTAGGTGCAGGGAACCACCTGGCGGCGCACAAGGAGCCACTGAGTGTCATGGCTCGCCCCTAGGTGCAGGGAACCACCTGGCGGCGCACAATGAGCCACTGAGTGTCATGACTCGCCCCTAGGTGCAGGGAACCACCTGGCGGCGCACAAGGAGCCACTGAGTGTCATGGCTCGCCCCTAGGTGCAGGGAACCACCTGGCGGCGCACAAGGAGCCACTGAGTGTCATGGCTCGCCCCTAGGTGCAGGGAACCACCTGGTGGCGCACAAGGAGCCACTGAGTGTCATGGCTCGCCCCTAGGTGCAGGGAACCACCTGGCGGCGCACAAGGAGCCACTGAGTGTCATGGCTCGCCCCTAGGTGCAGGGAACCACCTGGCGGCGCACAAGGAGCCACTGAGTGTCATGGCTCGCCCCTAGGTGCAGGGAACCACCTGGCGGCGCACAAGGAGCCACTGAGTGTCATGGCTCGCCCCTAGGTGCAGGGAACCACCTGGTGGCGCACAAGGAGCCACTGAGTGTCATGGCTCGCCCTTAGGTGCTGAATACCACCTGACGGCGCAGAGGAGAGAGGGGGTGGAGGGGGTGGCTATTGAAAGTCGTGGATGGTGAAGTTCTCACGAGGTTCTCTGTCTTACTACAATCAATGGAAATTGCTAATTTTTGTCATGGTATAGAAGAAAAAGTTCATGGGATGAACGTCCTTGAATTGATTTTAAGCATTTGTCTTGAAAACTAAAATGAATATATATTTTTGCACTTCCAGTTTTGAATAATCGTAGTTCTTATAACTCTAAGTTTATTTAGGCACATGTACACATAAGTACAATTATCATATATAGTGTAAATTACCTCGGATAACTTCGTTATTTATTATAATTTTTTAGTCGTGTTTTATTCCTTGTTTATCAGTTCCTCCTCCGACTCCCAATGGTCAGCAGAGATGACGCAAAGAAAAGGAGGAGGGGGAGTTGGGGGGACGTACGGACAACAGCGGAGGCAGCTTTGAGTTATGGAGGTGATCACGAGGAGTCGCCAGGAGAGATGGACAGCACTGGCGAGCCGGACACTGATGGAGGGGTCGGGGGCGGCGATGGATTGCGGTAATCACGCCAAAACCAGAATGCGCCAGGTTATACACTCTTGAAGGAAACATTGGCCGACCCGGGAGCGGGTAAAAACGTAACACACCTCCCAGCTACATTATGGCAGACGCGAGTTCTATGAGACTCTCCTCTTTAAGATTTTATGTTTATTGTGTCACTCGTCAGGAAAACTCCAGCAAGAAAGAGTTACAACTACATCTCTGAGGGTACTTAGTGCAAATGAACCCATAACGTTACATCTTCAGGAGGGAGAGAGAGAGAGAGAGAGAGAGAGAGAGAGAGAGAATGAGAAAATGCGAGATACTGTGAAAGTATGGAAAAATAAATACGGACCAGATTTTATCCCCTTCTCGAGCTATTCTTGGAAATATTGAATCTGTGACCAAGGATTGGGATTTAACAAAGAAAAATGGCTGATCCTAACCTTTCTGAGAAGTCTTGCAAGACTAGGAGCTGACAAGGACTGGTTGTTAGTCTGGTATTAACCTCACGACCAGGCGACATAGTTGTGGTCAACTAACATCTCTCTGTTACTACCTCATTATCAACCATTGAACCAACTCGCAGCATTTTATTTGCCACCGCGAGTCCTGATAAATGAAGACGGATTAGGTAGGTAGATTGAAATTCTGAGCGAGAACATATGTACCTCTTGTCGGAGTGCCCCTTGGGAAGTATTTGGGGTAAAGCACTGCAGTAGAGAAAACGGGCTTGAAGGAAACAAGGTCATTGAAAGCCTAGTCAAGGAAGCTACTGAAGACCCTCGGGGAAGTCTGTCTGGGATGCTGGCGTGTTATGTACCGAAAAATGTTACTTCTTTATGTTGTGAAACGAACCAAACGGCTTTAAAAGTTTTGTCTACCTCGAGAATTTAGTTTATTTTTAAAGTTTCCTGGAGTGGAGCAGTATTCTCATGAGTGGATGTGTGCAGTCGTTCATTGCACCAAGTTGCCTGCTCGGGTCGACCTGATAAACACGAGGACACCACGTTATTTGGATGCATATGAAGGTGTGTTTCTCAAAGGGCTGACTCTAATGGTTCTTGTATAAACTCTGACTACCTGCAGGGAGCCGTAACGGATGGAATAAATTGTTATAGAAGGAAAATAGGATAGAATGAAAGGGGGAGAGAGGGTAAATAGAGAGATAGAGAGAGAGAGAAAGAGATAAAGATCGTAGTAACTCTCTCACAAGACTGAGAGTAAAGATAATATCATCCAAGATGGAGAGAGTCTGTAGCAAGAGAGCGTGAATGATGGGAGACCGAGAGGAGTTGCTGGAGGGAGGAGGAGGGAGGTAATGGGAAGAGGGAGGGAGTGGTGAAGGGAAGAGGAGGGGGAGCGGAGAAGGGAGGAGGGAGTAAGAGTTGTGATGGTAATAAACATGGCTCATAAAGACTCCAAAAGAGAGAGAGAGAGAGAGAGAGAGAGAAGAGAGAGAGAGAGAGAGAGAGAGAGAGAGAGAGAGTGACACAGCAGATACCGTGGACTCGGTAAGGAAATGGGGTGAGTGGTTCGTAGAAACCATGGAGAGCAAGGAAGTGGATAACAAAAACAAAAGTAAAAACAGGAGAAAGTAGTGGGCAGTGGAAGAGAATTATATAACTGGCTAATACGTAAGCAAGAACTGTTAGTAGGCAAGTAAACGGAATCGAAGAAACGGCGTAGTAGCTGGAAGGGAAGAGCGGGTGAAGGAGTGCGGCAGGAAGTGTACGAGGAGGAGGAGGAGGTAGCAGGAACGAAGGAGGAGGATGGAGCAGGAGTTGTGGTGGTAATAAAGATGGGCCATAAAGACTGACAGAGACGAGTCGTGGCCGTTACTCCAGGAACCCCGCATTGGCACACTCATATGTAATCATTACACCTGATGACACTGTGTCCCTCCTCAGACTGCTCTGTCTTCCTTGGCTCGCCTACAAGATTCCCCACGTTTTGTTGTCATACCATCTTGTTCTGCGCACGAGGCTCCCGTTGTCGTCGCTAAGGCAACTTCCGCTTCAGTTGCTACGTGATAGTCATCAAATGATCTAAATGTGTTTTTAGATGAAAGAATTAAAAAAAAAAGAGAGAGAGTGAAGAAAGCTGTGTTGTGATGCGTTTTATGTGAGTAGCGTTTGTGTGTGTGTGTATGTGTGTGTGTGTGTGTGTGTTAGTTAGTTACCATTTTGTCCTAGGCACATGTCAATTAGACACTAGGCCTGTATTTGTGTGTGTGTGTGTGTGTGTGTGTGTGTGTGGGGAGGTATAAACCCTGGACAGGAGTTAAATCATCTGACTTCAGGTGGTTTCAGAAACTTTCATATAAAAAAATAAAAATTGTACACTAGTGCTTCACCTTACCACCCCCTCCCTTTCCCCCTCCCTCCCTCCAGAGGACCTCCCGCCACTCCTTGGTCCCTCCCTCCAGAGGACCTCCCGCCACTCCTTGGTCTTAGGTCTCTTTATGATCCCAGTGAGCCATAAGACAACTTACTCCCGTTTATTCAAACTTTTTTTTATATATATACTCCCTTCAAGCGGACATTGCCAACTGCAGCCGGAGTAACGAGCACAGACAGTCACTCACTAGTATCGTATTTGTAATACATAGAGAAGCTGTGTAAGACATGCGGGATCTGTGCCAAACAAGAGGATGCTTGTAATATATAGAGGATCTAGGTTAGACAAGAGTCTTATGTCAGATATGGAAGATCTGTATAAGAGAGACAATATCTGAGCAATACATGGAGGACGTCTTGATATTCGTTGATACCTGGAGTAGTGACAGGAGACCTGGCTCTCGGTGACGCTGGTGACGAAGGGCCCAGAGACTGGCTTACAAACAAGCCTTACTTATATGGACCCTGCAAGCCACCTAATGAGCCAGCCACCATGTAGGGTGGGCCAGCTTAACGACGGGCAGGGCTGGCGGGAGCCTTGCAATCAACGTCCTACCTGAGGCTCTCCTACCTGTCGAAGACCTACCTGTGTAGTCGGTGGGGGCTGCTGAGTGGTCTCATTACTGTGCTGGTGAAAGGTGTTGGTGACTATGGTTGTTGTGGTTATCGTGGGTAATAGTGTTTTTTTGTTATGGATGTTATTATATATATATATATATATATATATATAAAACAGTAGGCTTCTTTAGTCGAATACAGAGGAGAAAGCAGAGGTAGTATTGATATATCTCATAATTATTCCCCATTCTAAGTCTCAAGAAAAGGTAGTCTCAGTGTTTGTAATCTTTCTACTATAGTATGTGTAAATGATGCCGCGAGTCATAGCCCTCGCGACCCAGTCTCAGACAAGGCTTCTTAAATAGAAAGGAAACACTACAGGATCAGCTTTCTTATGCTTGGCAGTTTGCCTTGTTTGCTTTCCAGCGCATTAATGTGGAGATCTATGGCTCATAATCTGAATGAGGTCTTGTGTACAACAGTGTATAAGTATAGGAAACTTTAATAGGTAACATTATACTGTTTTCCTAGTGTTTTTTTTTTTTCAAAATATAAAATGGAAAAATTATTCGTGAAGCAAGATACTTAAAGCTTGTTGTAGGAGTTTTGAGGTTAGATAAGGTGTGTGTGTGTGTGTGTGTGTGTGTGTGTGTGTGTGTGTGTGTGTGTGTGTGTGTGTGGAGACAGTACATAACCCGCGCACGCACCGGCAATGTGTGTACTAATGCTTCTGGCTAATTATAAAAGTCTAACTTTTTCTTCTTGCGCTACTTAGCCGACACAGGAGAGTCGTGAGGCGCCCCCGCCCTCCCTGGATGCTGGCACTAAGATGCTGCTAACTCACGACCGTCATCTCCACTATCTTGACGCTTTAAACAAAAAAAGAGAGGCAAAAGTGGGCCTGGGTTGTGTACGAGTGTATGCTCTTCTCTGCCTCGACTATAACGCCCTTGTGAGGAAAACTTGAAGCAAAACACGACTCTGTAATCTGAAAAGTATCTTGATATCATTTGTGAGATGATGCAATCCGTGTGGCGAAGAGATGTATAACGTAGCTCTATAGATGTTAACCTTATGGCATAGATATGTAGACTGCTGCTGCTGGTTTGTGTATTATAATTCTGGGTGCCGATGACGGTACTACGTTTTCATTCGATGGAGACATATGGTATAAAATACCGACACGATAGAAAAATAGAGAGAAATGCAGTATAATGCCACCATTTATTGACTACGTTTCGCTCACACAGTGGGCTTTATCAAGTCACAAACAAATCTACCTGGGTAAAGAGTACAAGTGTGTGGAGAGTCAGGTTGTATTTGAAGACGGACCTGCACGGGATGTCTCAAATACAACCTCTCCAACACTACACTCATGTACTCTTTACCCAGGTAGATCTGTTTGTGACTTGATAAAGCCCACTGTCTGGGCGAAACGTAGTCAATAAAGGATCGCATTATATTGCATTTGTATCTAAATTTCCATCCAGATTTTCGTTCGTAAACATGTGAAGGCTGCGTGAACATGTGCAAGTTAGGTTATGTGTACATGAATTTGCGAACGTGGGTGCATTGATCGCATGAACAAATGTCCGTTGATCGTATGTATGTTGACGGTGTGTACGTTGATCGTGTTAGCATGTGTACGTTGGTGTGTACCCGCGTATGTGTCACGAACGGTGTTGAAGAGCTTGTCTAGAGCTCCATCAAGTGGTAAAACACTTGGACAAGTCGTGATGGGGGAGTGGCACTTGTATTAACACTCTGCAACACCGTGCTGGGAAAACTTAAGCAAGAGCAACAGTAGCAACGTGCAAGGAACTCCCTGCTGGTAAAGCTATTGCAACAACAACACTGTTGGCTCGAGTGATGGCTGTGACAACACTCAAGAAACAACACTAAAGATGTCATGGGGATAAGTGGTAGCTTCTGCAACACACAGGCAGAAGCAGCAGCATTACCAGTAGTAGTAGTAGTAGTAATAGTGGCAGCCGCAGCAGGTGCAGTAGTGGTAGGAGCAACTGTAGCAGCACCACCACCCACTATCAGCAGGAGCACCAGCAGCAGGAGCAGTAGTGGAGGGAGTGGTAGCTCCTGCAATCGAGTGGTGCAACATGATGAAGAGAGCCCCCTTAAGCCAGGCCCGCCGAGACTCCATGATTGACAGGGTTGTCTGTGGCCCGCTGCTCTTACCAGGAGCTGACTCTCCGCCTCCTTCTCCTCCTCCTCCTTCTACTTCTCTTCCACCACCTCCTTCCTTCATATCTTCCACCATCTTCACCACCACCTTTTACTACCTCCTTCTATTCAATATCTCCACTTCTTACCACCTCTTCCTTCTCTCCCCCTTTTCTTCCACTTCTTTCTTCTCCGCTTCTTTCACGTCTTCCTCCACCCCCCCCTCTTTATCACCTCTTATTTTTGCACCTATTATCAACTTGACAATGGGATTGTCACTAACATAACTACATTGATGGTGGTTCCACCTACACTCCCTAGCGTTCGTATGAAACGTCTACATTATCAATCATTTATATTGATGTTGGTTTATGTGCTGCTCTGCCTGTCATATTCTCACACTGATAGCCTCTAAAGATGGCGATAATTATAGACCTTGGGAGAGAGAGCCAACGCAACAAAGCCGTGCTCGACTAAGACACTGTGTTCTTTACCCACGGAACTCATCAGCTCCTTGTCCATCCCATCTTAAATAAGTCATAAAACAGTCGAGCCACGTCTGCCCGCCTGATAGAGGTAGGCAACTGCAGCGCTAGAGGGCGTCAATCCCATCAAGTGTGTGGGGCCAAGTCGCCTTTATTGTGTGCTAGATATGAGCCCCTGTGGGGGTAGAGGATTTTTACAAAGGGATCCCCCACTAGAAGTCTCAATAAATCTTTTTTTTTTTTTCCCCTTTGCATCTTGTGTTGTGCTTTTTGGGCCGTGATTCGTGGTAGCTCGAGGTTTCATTCAAATTCACTCGCTATTACTAGCGAAATGCGACCTCTGAAAGATAATGTTTATTTCTTTATTGTCCTCTTGATATATGAAAGCACGCGCATACACACAGTAAGGATTTGTTCAAACATATATACTAGCTTTGCGTTGCCTGTATTAGAGTACGCAGCACCAGCATGGAACCTATTCTTAAAAGTCGTTGAAGAACTAATGTGTAGAGATTTACCACCAAGCTAGTCCCTGATATTAAGACCTGAGCTGTGAGGACAAGCCTGAAGAACGGAAGCTCACAACACTGAGCTCAGGAGCAGAGGGCTCACTGCAATCTGCTCCCTGGTATAAGGTGAATTAACACAGACTGACATGGGTAAGAACACGAAGATTGGACACACGTATAAACGAAACCCTATCGACTCCAGGAGATACAAAAACCTCTTCAGCAGGTGGAATGCCCGGTTGTAAAAATGCCCTGGCATAGGAATGCCCAGGGACTGGAATACCCTGGGATTGGAAACAGGAAAAGACATACCTGTGACCCATTTCGAGTGTTCTACCTTCACAGCCCGACCTAGGGCCAAGCCTCCCTCTTAATCGCCTGGTCAACAAGGTTTGTGCTGACAGCCAGTAGGCCCACATAACCATCAGAAATGTGCTGACGGCCAGTAGGCCCACATAGCCATCAGAAAAGTAGGCCTATGTGATGGATTACATACTACACTGTCGACTGTACTGTACTGGAATTCAGAGAATTATTACGGCGTTGTATCGCTAGAGTCTGTAGTGATTGGAAGTAAATGGTATAAAATACCGACACAATGGAAAAATAAACACAAGCAGTGGGCTTTATTGATAAAGCCCACTGCTTGTGGGCGAAGCGTTGTCAATAAAGGATCACATTATACTGCTTATGTGTATATTTTTCGTCTGTAGTGATTGCTCTGCTTATCATCGCCCTCGAGATTGTCTTGCCTGGTCATTCAGGCTGTTGGTTCTTGCGA
Source organism: Cherax destructor (assembly GCA_009830355.1). NCBI lineage: Eukaryota > Metazoa > Arthropoda > Malacostraca > Decapoda > Parastacidae > Cherax > Cherax destructor. The sequence goes on from WNWK01000010.1 coordinate 529,034, forward strand.
CTCGCGGTCCAACGTACTGGAAGGATAAGTTTCGGAATAATCGGTGCTCAGAGAGTGAGTGAGTGAGTTTGAGTGACGCCTCGAGGGCAGGTACGAGTTGAGGGAGCTATCAGTAAACAGCAAGAGCTGTAGCCTGTGCTCAGGCGGGGCTCCGCGACTTGCCCAGCTCCCCCATCAATCTTGCCCTGGCTTGAGATGTTGTTTCTGCAGCACACACGCTGCCGTCACTCAGGCTGCAAGGTCGCTGTGCGGGCTGCACTGGACAGCCGGCTGCACTAGACACCAGACTTACTGTACGAAGTGGGATAAAGAACGGGTGGAGAGAGAGAGAGAGAGAGAAAGGGGAGGAAGCTAAGTGGTATAGGTGGAAAGAGGAGTTGATGAGGTGGGGTTGGAGGGGGCAAGAAGAGTTTCTTAACTTAGTAACTGGTGAGGGAGGAGAGGCGATGGTTAATCGGGTGAACCACAAGCGGGTTGATTCGGGTGATCTCGCAGCCCCTATTACTTTGCAGCTCAGGGATTATTTTTTGCCTTAGGATTGACAGGATGATGCAAGCTGTGCGCTGAGGAGAGATGGATGAGCTACTGGAGCTGAGGAGAGATGGATGAGCTTCTGGCGGACTACTGCGAACCTGAGCAAAAACAGGGAGAGGGGCGAGGTTGGTAATTGGGTGTAGGGAAGAGTGAGCATTTGTTTATGATGGCTGTTAAGGTTTATATTGGGAACATGGTGCAATATGCAGTGGGTCGGACTGCTGCTGTAACAAGACGAACGAGGGGGTGAGATTGACTACATAACTGTAAGATGAGGGGGATGGGGGAGTCTTCACAAAGAGGTAATTGACTGAAGGGGGCGGGATAAGGATTTCTTTTGGGTTATTACTCTCGTACTGAAGGAGCTACTGGCAGAGCTGCGAGGTAAGAAGAACAACCTCATTGCTGGCATGGCAGGTGGTCTCTAGTGACTCGTTGTTCTCAAGGCAGGCGGTCTCCAGTGACAAGTGCAATGTCTTAGCCAGAGCTCCGTCAAGAAAACGGTTTCTCCTGTTGGAAATTCAAGTGATGCAATATTTTTAACGCAACCTAAGAACTTTAATTACACAGTCAAATAACTATGTCCTTTCGTTCAAGTCTCTAAATATGATAAATACAGCTTCACTAGTGGTTATTTTGCCTGACGAAGTGTAGATCGTAACAGGGAAGGGAACTCCAGCGTCTGGTAGAAGTTGTAAAGAGAAGTGAAGGAAAGATATCATGTTACAGCAGGTTTTGCTGGGCAGGTTTGGCCTGAAGGTGATGATGTCGGCACGATGGAGGACAGTGCGTTAAAAACAAAACATCGTGACCAAACAGGCGAGTGCATTTTAACCCTAAAGGCACATGTCTCTCACGCCTAAACTAATAAGAAGGATGAGATAAACTGCACATTAGGGGCAGCGTCCTGACCAGTGCCGCACGCGAGGTCAGGGGTCGAGGGGTTATTAATTACCGGTGTGCTCGTTAGTCCCTGTAGACGCTGGCTTCGGGTGTGTTAATGTGATCGAGTAAGACGCATGCTTCTTTCTCTCCGCTCTGCCATGTGTGACGGATTGTGGAGGTTCGTCAGTTTTTTAAATGATTGGTTTTAAGATTTCAGGTGGTATTTATTAGTACAGTAACAAGAAAACCCTAACTGCTTTTTCAGAATGGTATATAAAAAAAAAGACTTTGAAGTAAATTTAAGACGAACGTCAGTCAGACCCACTATGATGGGTGTGTATTTGTGTAATACGGTAATATGATCTGCTGCAATTATCATCATACCATAATTATAGAATAATTACTCCGTAACACGATAGAAACCTGTTCAGGCCCTGCACGTCGTACCGGCCGCCACGACTCTAGTATCCCGGAACCAGCTTGACCCTAACCAGTTATTTTGCCTTAAAAATAATCGTTCTATCATCCATAGGAGAAATGTTCGTCACAAAAAAAGGTATGAAGGCGATGAGGTTACGGCCGTCACTCTAACATCAATTTCACCGCAGGCTCAACGGAGTCATGCGAATTGAGGATTGATAGCTGGATGTATGATGACTGATGGCGCAGAAGCTTTAGCTGCTGGAGAGATGGGCGAGAGAGATAACCTCTTCCTTTTTTTTTATCGCTAGCCATCCGGTTTTATAGTGTGTTTATTGATTTTACCAAGCTAAAATTTCACCATAAGATTTTTTGTCAGAATGTTCCTTGTGAAAACGTCTTGCTCCGCTTCGAAGAAAAATGTTTGGAGAAGAAGAATAAAAGAGCGCAAGAGACAAGACAAAAGTAGCGGGGAGTTTCTCGTCCAGCCACCAGATGTCCCCTATTGTCCCAGCTCGGCAGCCATGACGCCTGTTGTGTTTTTATTCTTAATATCCCGTGATGAAGGCTGTCCAACTTTTTTCGGCAGACAGTTTAGGACGTCACTTCGCGCGCTTTTAATGTGGACATCATTGTCACTTGCAGCGTCGCCCCCCGCCGCCGGCTACCGTAATGGCCTCTGGCGCTTTACGCTAAAAGTATTTACAACGCTGGATATATTTATGTAATGTCTGAGCCTGTTTGATGTTATGCTGTTGGAAACTTTTAGCGTCATGTGTCTCTTCAATGAGATTTTAACGCCGCCATTAGTCTCTTAAATGCCCTAATTAGGAATAAATTGTTTAATAAACGATAAACCAGCTCAAGGACTGAATTTATATTACGGAAAAATCTCGCTTTAACTCAGGGAAGAGCAATTCACACAAGAGTGTGACTCGCGCGCCAGTAACCCTCGCCAACTGAAGCCATTCCCTTCCAGAGTGGAGAATTTGAAGTTGGTTGCACTTACGGCTGGGAGATGCACTGCCCTGGCTCCTACACACAGGCACTACTGCCCTGGCTCCTACACACAGGCACTACTGCCTCGCAGCTCACACCTCCGCTGCTGCAACACCAACACATTCCCAACTCTTGTGTAATGTGGCGCTGTAGTAAAGATTATTTCGTCATACTCTACCTCTCATACTCAAGATATTTCTTGTGGGTTTGGCACTCTCACACATCAGTGCCCAGTAGACCCCGCGTCTGCAGCCATCCAGAAGTGGACACCCACAGATACCGCTTAGAATTTTATTGATTTTAGTTCGTTTATCGTTTTAATAGAGACTCGCTGCGACCTTTGAGAGTGGTCTCTTCTTGGCTATATAGCAGGAGTAGTAGACGTCATGTTTCTATTGACAACGATACAATAAAATAACCGAACGTAAATTTGTGGATAGGTGACCTTGCTTGGCTGTCGGCTGCCCAGTTCACACTTGGCTTGAAGAGACCGTCCCTGTGACAGCCCGTCCATCCCTCACGCCTCTCCACTCTTCTTTAATTTCTTACACCCAGTTGACACTATTTGTATTTCTCAGTACTTTTTTAAGCTTTATCATATTGCGTTGCGTAACTTGTAAAAGTAACAAAACAGTATATACAGCATGTATTCTTAGTTGCGTTGTGCTTGGGATAACACCGATCTGCTCGGCTATATGAGTGAATCATTGAGGTTCGTCTTTTAGGGGTCTAGTACCAACGCATTAAGCGAACCATTGTGAAACCCATTCTGGAACGCATGAATAGTGGTCATTACAGGTTCTAATCCGCTAATCACTATCTAATATCAACACAAGCCACATGTAAAGGAATTCGGTCCCCCTTTCAGGTTTCTTACGTCGATACTCGCCGGTGTAGCTAATTCCACGTGATTCCCACGAGCCTAGAACGCTTCTCTTTATTGTCGGTGGTGCGCCAGCGGTCGCATGGAAGCATGTTTCAGCAAGTCCGAAGTATTGTAACAGTAGTGATTGAATATGGAAACAATAGCCACCCCAGCGTAGTGAGAGAATTAACCCTTCTAATTGTTGACAACTGGTGGTGTTGGCGTGACCTCTGGTGGTGGTGATATCAACCACTCTTCACCGTGGCCATACTCCACCTTACCTCCACGGTGGTGAACACCTTTAACCACACAACTACACCCCCGTATACCACCATAGCTTCCACCGCACCTTCCAATACACTACCACGCCCTCCATTACACTACCCCACCACGCCCTTCACTACACTACACCTCCACACCCTCCAATACACTACACCTCCACACCCTCCAATACACTACACCTCCACTCCCTCCAATATACTACCACACCCCCACTACAGTACAACACCACTACATTACACCCCCTCCACTATACTACACCATAACACCCTCCACTACACCCTACACTACACCCTCCACTATACTACACGACACCCTCCACTATACTACACGACACCCTCCACTATACTACACGACACCCTCCACTATACTACACGACACCCTCCACTATACTACACGACACCCTCCACTATGCTACACGACACCCTCCACTATGCTACACGACACCCTCCACTATGCTACACGACACCCTCCACTATGCTACACGACACCCTCCAGTATACGACACCCTCCACTACACTACACACCCTCCGCTATACACAGCCTCCACTACACACCCTCCACTACACTACGCACCCTCCACTATATTACACACAATCCACTACACACCCTCCACTATACTGCACCACACCCTCCACTATACTGCACCATACCCTCCACTACACACCCTCTCCTATACTACACCACACCCTCTCCTATACTACACCACACCCTCTACTATACTACATACCCTCCACTATACTACACCACACCCTCCACTACACTACACCCTCCACTACACTACACCCTCCACTATACTACACCACACCCTCCACTACACTACACCCTCCACTATACTACACCACACCCTCCACTATACTACACCACACCCTCCACTATACTACACCACACCCGCCACTATACTACACCACATCCTCCACTATACTACACCACACCCTCCACTATACTACACCACACCCTCCACTATACTACACCACACCCTCCACTATACTACACCACACCCTCCACTATACTACACCACATCCTCCACTATACTACACCACACCCTCCACTATACTACACCACACCCTCCACTATACTACACACCCTCCACTATACTACACCACATCCTCCACTATACTACACCACATCCTCCACTATACTACACCACATCCTCCACTACACACTGATAAAATCCTCCACATTTAATTTGATCTTCCATTAGCTATCACACGTTTTTTGTATACGGTAATGTCCACCTTAGCAAAACTTTTCCTAGTCGCATACGGTACTGTAATGGTCAATTATCATCGTTTATATGGAGTTAAATAGTGTTTCCATTAGTGTTGGGGGGTGACGGGAGTGGGGGAATGTGACGGGTGACGGCTGGGGTGGGATTACCGAGCCCTGGCAATAATGGAGGTGACGGGAGTATCAGCCATTTTTAAAAGCCTTTTCAACACTGTTGTTAAGAGATTCAAAATCAGAGCTGCCAGTGTCAGCTCTGGAGAATGTTACCTGCACTTCCTCGCCCATCAGTAAATTTGTTTTACTCTTACTAAAGACGCTTCAAGAGTGTGTATGTGTGTGTAATCACAATGCATTCACAGAAACAAGTATGTGTACGGAGAGAAATACTGCGATGTAACCGGGATTCGAACCCAGGCTCCAACTCTGGAGGGAAACAGGGAAATGGCGACCTGACGCCTTAGTTTACTACACCGTTTATATATATATATATATATATATATATATATATATATATATATATATATATATATATATATATATAATATATATATATATATCTGCCGTTGAGGGTAGTGTTGCTGGGCAGTAACGAACTGATATAGTTGACAACACTTGCACTCCCACAGTGGAGAGAGAGTTGTCTTGTGGCTCGTGTTCTTTTTGTGGTGTTCCATGCCGCCAGCATTGTTCCCTTCAAGGTAAGCTAAGCTGTGTGGGTATCCTTTCCCTGGCCACCATGGCATACCCATCTGTTTATGCCCTCTAATAGCATAACTAGTTTTAACATTTAGTGGCAAATGTCCTAAATGCTTCAGTTTATATTGAATTTATTTCTTTTAAAAAGTGGTTAAGGGTTCAAAGCACATTTGTATTCGCGTACCTTGATATATGTGATGTTTTAAGAATATATGACTGTCCGGGACTGTTAATGCCCCACGAAATTTCAGGACACCCCCTTCCCCAAAAAAAGTTGGTCGCCCCGCCCACCTCGTCCGACCATCCTGTGTACTGTAACTTAATGCCTTCCGTGTTATCTTCTGAAGAAAGGTTCTGATCCCACCTTATGTCGGCCTGGACGTTGCCAGGTGCCTTAATCTGCCGTGAAAACCGGAGAGAGACTTTTCTACGGCGCGTCTTAATTGTTATGGTTTGTTTAAAGATATGTTGTTTACTGCGAAGTGTTTTCTTTTAAGTAACTCATTACTAGTTTAGGTACGTTGCGGTAAGAGGTTTTATATCGTGTCCAGTGCCTGGTACGTTACCCATGGCAGCCTGGGGACGACATATTGTTAGTGAAAGAATCGACTCCGCCTCTCCGAGGGATTCCATCCTATCTGACCCTGGCTGCTGATGCTCAGATTAGGTTGGATTTCTTCACCTATACTCTTACATTTTTTATGTATTGGAAAGTTTTAGCCTGACAACCCACAATCAACGTGAATAGAAAGTATGCGAGCATTTGGTTTGTTGTGTTGAGAGCCTGAGAGCTGGTGACCTGGCAGATGTGCGTTTGAATGAGTGTTGACTGGGACATTATCTGAGTTGTCTGTCACCAAAACCTCCAAAACACCAATAAAAATCACAGAATTATTATAGCTAAATTATCACAATAGTTTCCTACGGAGAATGATAACTATCAGTATTATAAAAGGCTTTTTGGTGCTAGAAAAAGTCATTATCGTTCTTTTTTTTTTTAAATTACATCGAGCTCAGCCACGCCAACACGACGTTAAAATATATCCGATCGTAATTATGGTCGGAGACCAAGAGGAATGGAGACCGAAAATATAGTCTTGTTTGGAAATGGCTGGGGAATGTTTTTATGCTGGGTAGAAGGCCAGTATTTTCTTGGAGGCCGCGGCCACGGCTAATAGCAACATGCGAGCCGCCCCCAGAACAATGGAAGTTGTAACACAATAAAATTTGATAACTGGTTTGGATATGCAATTTCATCTTCGCAACACGGTCCCCACATGGAACGTTCCACGTGTTTGCCATGGATTCAATTTTTGCCCCGAGGTCTCGTTACCTGGCATCTTCACTGGAAAGATTACGCCATGTGTTTTTTTTTATTATTCCTCCCTGACGGAGCGCTTCAGCATCCACTTCTAATGGGTGTTAAGGGATGAAGGCGGCTGTCATCAGCTGCCCATTAGGCTCTCAACGTGTTGACCAGGAGGTAGTTTGCTCCTATAAGGAGTGTTTGCTTCTGTTCCAGGATGCGATATTCTCACTGAACAACACTGGTACAACCTTTTTATTCCGTCTGTTTCAAAGCCTACTCTTTTAAACAAAATATTGTGGGGTGGGGGTGAGGGGTCTGCGTGGGTGTTCATGTGCGTGTACTGACCTTGTAATCACTTGAATGTGATTGTAGGGGTTAAGTTTCAGCTCCTTGCCCCACCTCTCTACACTGTTTTTGTGTTGCTGCTAAGCTGTGTTGTGGGTAGAGCTGGTGTTGCTGGCCCTGAATCTTAAATTTTAGTCGACTACCATCATTGGGTTCTTGGCTCTGGGGATATATCATATCCTGTTTTGAGTTTGTGCGTGAAGTGAGCATTCGCTGCATTCAACCACCTCTTTCCACTTACAAACCTTACTCTGTAAAAGAGCTCTTAAGCGTCGCTATAGCTCATGTGGGAGTTTAACTCCAATTTTGTCCTAGTTCTTCGTATTCTTCTCAGTTCCAGTTGACGAGACAAGACTCTGGTCACCAGAACTGCCACGCCACAACGCTTTGAAGAGGAAAAAATAATTGTACATAATAATGTATCGGTTATGTATTCACTTTACTGTGAGGGGCCACAAGGAACACCATCTGTGGAAGTGTCACTACTTTTCAAGGTAGTGTCAACTAACGTCTATTTCCTCTCTTATTTAGGGGTTTAGTCCTTTGACATTTTTTTTTCATGAAAGGTGGTGGTGAGGAGAGACGATTCGCTTCAGACACAGCTGCCACATCCAGTCCACCTTAGCATTACTGTTGGTTTTGGGTTACTTTCCTGTATTTGTTATTTTGCGGAGATAAGAATCACAGTGTTTTCAGTGTAAAAAACTTGTATTATTAAATTTAGTAGAAGGGCTAATCCCGTAGGGATCATAGGACGCTTATTGGAATAGGAAGCAAACAGGTTCGATCCAAGGAAGGGAAGGACGAGTCCAATTTCTTATATCAAGAGCCCCTCATTGGTATCAAGGAACTTTCATTGTCCTTCATTTTTATTACATTTTATTTTTTTTAAAGTCTTGATCTTCACCCATAGATTTAAGTACCTTGGTGGTTTGTTTATTCTCTCGGTTCTTATTTATCTGGCTTGGTCAGCCGAGAGGCTGGATGAACTTCAACAGTTAACTCGAGATGAATTGATCTGCAACCTGATGGGAACTGAGATGACAGTTGTCGGATGGTCGAGGTATTTAACCATGTACATCTTGGTTGAGTTGGTCTGTACTGCACCATTAGTCGGGTACACATTTCCATGACTTACACGATACATGTCCCAAAATTTCGACGGTACATCTCCACAGAAGATGTCTTGTCTGTACGCTTACGAAGCTACCTGCAAAGATAAACTACTCTATTTCCTTGCCTCTATGGATCCATATAGCTTACTGGAGCCCAAGTCTCATGTAAGACCCGTAAAATGTGGTTCCTTCACTTCAGTACACGCCACTGTATTGTCGCAATCCCGTGAAGAAGACGTAAATCAGAGAGCAGTAGGTGTAGCCTCCTTAGTGGTATATCCAGAGGCTCCAACTCTGGAGTAATCGCTTTAGCTGGTCCACCGAGCATGTCCTGCAGGATCTTGTGTGCATGTAATATGCAGAGCATATCCAGTCATGCTAAGTTACACGTGTCTGTACACGGACATCGTGTGCAGCAGTCGTTCACTCTTGATAAGGACGTGTACGGCCACGTAATTTTTTTCCTTATTCAGACCCACTTTTTACATATTAACCTATGGACGAACTCAAAATAAAACACGTGATTGCAAATATGTAAAAATACCACAGTGGAAATTAGAAATAAAGCCTGAGCGCTTTCATGTGCTTACACATCATCAGAGGATATGTGAGAGAGCACATGAAAGCACTCAGGTTTTATTTCTTATTTTCACTGCGGTACTTTTACATATTTACCTGTTTTTATACCTAGTACTGTACTTGTTATTAGCCACGTCTGGGTACTTCTATCTTCGCACTTCAACTTCGCTCACCAGGTGGCAGGTCGTAACAGGAAACGTTAATAATTGCATGAATATGATGCGAGAGAATGTTGAAATATTACTCAGCTGGCAATCACAGATATAAACAAAGGATGATGGATAGAAAAGAGAAAGGTGTAGAGCTTGTGTTGTGAAAATGTTTTGATTGACACAGCGGAAAGTTGCCACAATAAAACCCTGAGTTCTACGTGTGTCTTTTGTTTAATAAACATTATATATCATCAGATTAGCTCCTATAAACTTTATGGAAGGGGAGTCGTGAAAGATAAAGGGTTATTTTTACCGATAACATCTGCTGAAGAGGACCCCAGAAGGGGATCGAAATATACAGATTAATCTCCTGAGTTTCTGTCTTCACGTCGGTTATTATTGAGTATTGACAAGTGTTCAACACACTTGAGTTATTCACCGATAACTTCATTATCTCTCCCCAGTTTGAGTAATTTTACAAGACTGTTATATATTTTTATCATGCCTAAATATTACAAGAAGAACAGTTAATACAAAACAAATTTCTCTTCCTAAATAGCACAGAGATGTCCAGTTTTGTCATGTTGTATCGAGTTTGTTAACTCTAGTTGAAGTATGGTCTCGATGCGGGCTGCGACTAATGGACTTGGAATTGTTTTGACTATATTGAGATTGCTATCTGTAATGACAGTAAATTAGGCACGATAGCAGCAAATTGGTATTGATAGTAGTACAGTGTTAAGATAGCTGAAAATTATAACGACAGCTAATTAATAATTATGCCCTCTACGTTTTGTTGCAAGCGCTCTTCACATATCACAAAATACATACTTGTGAATATGAAGAAAAGGCGACGTTTCGGTGCGTCCTGGACCATTATCAAGTCATAACAGCGTGCAGGTCGGACGGAAATGTCTTTGCCTCCTTTTCATAGTTGTGGGTATTTTTTTTATTTGTTCCAGCAATGTTATTGTGACTTGTATTCTTCTGCATTCAACATGTGCTTTAGGGAGAAACCTGGGAGCAGAAAGCAGACTATTATTTATTTCACGTGGAAGCACTAAACCCATTGGAGTGATACAGAACCTAAGGAAGGGGGGGGGGCAATCAGACTTGATTCGAGAAGCAGCTGGAAATACGGGCACTAGGGAATCGCCAGCAGGGAGTTTAAGGGTGTGGACTAAGCTTGCAAGGGAGTAGCAATTTTGGGAATCTGAATATATCGTATAGTCAGGTTCTTGTCAAGGTTCTTGTAAAGGTATGTTGAAAATTGGTACATCGGTTCCTTGTAAAGGTATTTTGAAGGTTGGTACTTCAAGGTCCTTGTAGAGGTATAGTTGTCTTTTATCTTACAAATTTGGATACATCTGCTGTGTATAATCTTGTGGGTTGTCAGCTCTTCCCCGCCTCACTAAACACCGTTCAGTCTGCTACATTGAGGTCACTGGTTTCTTGCTTCCTGTCTTTGTCCCCTCCCTGTCCTCTTCTCCTATATATGCTGACTCCATCTTTTTGTGTTAGTGTGACATTGTAAATGGGATATTTGTGTATTACTGTTATGCTCATAATCGATTTCTCTTGCGTCGGATTTGTTTAAGGTTAAAAAGAGTGGTGAGAGTTTTACGCATTATTTGTTTACATGCTGGCTTAGGAAACTTTTCCTACTAGTCTCCAAGAGTGTCGCTCCCCACTCGTCCCTTCCTTTTCTTTTTTAATGGTTGAAATGCCCTATAACCTCTAGGATTGCTTCCATTCCTGTTACATTGCCCACTTTTTCTTGCAACACTAATGAAACGTTACGTCAAACACTTGTTCCCACCAGCTAGTCCTCTTTCACCACTGACATCACCCTTGCTTTAAAATTACTATCACCACTATGCCATCTTCGTTGCGTAGTCACGACCCCGCCCTTGCACCATCACCACCATACCTTCACCACAACACCTCACTCTGCTCCCATCACCACCAACCCTTCCCATGACATGCTCTAGTGATCAGGGCTCTTGTAGGGTGTCAGTCTGGAGTAGCCAGGAATGTTATCAGACTTGAGGCCACAACTTGGTCACTGTATTTTAATTTCTCATCAAAAATAACAGGGCTCCTTCCTTCTTCGCTTTTGCTAGAAAGTGGACTTAGATTTTACATGTCTGGTTCTTGAGAGCCTCGTGTAGTGAGACTTCAGTGGAGGTCACAGTGGGGCTCCCCTCAGTGGAGGTCACAGTGGGGCTCCCCTCAGTGGAGGTCACAGTGGGGCCCCCTCAGTGGTCACAGTTGGGGGCTCCCCTTAGTGGAGGTCACAGTGGGGCTCCCCTCAGTGGTCACAGTGGGGCTCCCCTCAGTGGAGGTCACAGTGGGGTTCCCCTCAGTGGTCACAGTGGGGTTCCTCTGAGTGGTCACAGTGGGGTTCCCTTCAGGTGTCACATTGGGGGTTCCCCCTCATTGGAGGTCACAGTGGGGCCCCCTCAGTGGTCACAGTGGGGATCCCCTCAGTGGTCACAGTGGGGATCCCCTCAGTGGAGGTAATGGGGATCCCCTCAGTGGAGGTCACAGTGGGGTTCCCCTCTGGTCACAGTGGGGCCCCCTCAGTGGAGGTCACAGTGAGACCCCCTCAGTGGAGGTCACAGTGAGACCCCCTCAGTGGAGGTCACAGTGGGGCTACCCTCAGTGGAGGTCACAGTGGGGCTACCCTCAGTGGAGGTCACAGTGGGGCTACCCTCAGTGGAGGTCACAGTGGGGCTACCCTCAGTGGAGGTCACAGTGGGGCTACCCTCAGTGGAGGTCACAGTGGGAGTGGGCAGTTTTGCCCCGGGCGGCTGCAGTGTACATGTCAGGTGTCGTAATTAAACTGCGTGTCACGAATTTATTCAGGCGCTCCTCCTTACTCGTGTCATTTACAACTGTGGCAAGTTTCACTGACCCCCCAGCAGGTATCAACCCCATCTCTGACCCCAGGAATCAGTATCCTAATCTCATCCCCAGGAATCAGCAACTCCCACCCCAGAAGCCGGCGGTATAGAAAGTCACACTGACATCAGGACATCAGTCATACTGACGACATCAGGACATCAGTCATAATGACAGCAGTTCAGTAACAGTCATACCAGCAACAGGTCAACAGCAGCCATATTAATGGAAACGGCAACATGATTGCTGATAACAGTAGTAGTAATGGGAGTACCAATATTATTGGTAATATAAAAAAGTGTACAGAACTGTTATTAGTAGTAACAGAAACAGTGTATAATACTGTTGTTAGTGGTAACAGAAACAGTGTACGGTGAGAGTAACAGTGTACCAATATTAGTTGTAACAGAAGCGGCACTTATCACACACCCGAGGCACTCATCACACACCGAGGCATCCGCCACACACCCGAGACACCCGGCACACACCCGAGACACCCGGCACACACCCGAGACACCCGGCACACACCCGAGACACCCGGCACACACCCGAGACACCCGGCACACACCCGAGACACCCGGCACACACCCGAGACACCCGGCACACACCCGAGACACCCGGCACACACCGAGACACCCGGCACACACCCGAGACACCCGGCACACACCCGAGACACCCGGCACACAACCAGAACCGGCACACACCGAGACACCCGGCAAACACGAGTAAGAACCGGAAACCTAAGACAACCTGGAACACGAAACAGTGAACACTGTAGGAAAAACATCGAGACACCGGACACACTCTTAGACACGGCACACACCGAGACACCCGGCACACACGAGGCACCTGGCACACACCCAGGACACCCGGCACACACCCGAGACACCCGGCACACACCCGAGACACCCGGCACACCCGAGACACCCGGCACACACCCGAGACACCCGGCACACACCCGAGACACCCGGCACACACCCGAGACACCCGGCACACACCCGAGACACCCGGCACACACCCGAGACACCCGGCACACACCCGAGACACCCGGCACACACCCGAGACACCCGGCACACACCCGAGACACCCGGCACACCCGAGACACCCGGCACACACCCGAGACACCCGGCACACACCCGAGACACCCGGCACACACCCGAGACACCCGGCACACACCCGAGACACCCGGCACACACCCGAGACACCCGGCACACACCGAGACACCCGGCACACACCGAGACACCCGGCACACCCGAGACACCCGGCACACACCCGAGACACCCGGCACACACCCGAGACACCCGCCACACACCCGAGACACCCGCCACACACCCGAGGCACTCAGCCACACCCGAGCACTCACCACACACCGAGACACTCACCACACACCCGAGACACTCACCACACACCGAGGCACCCACCACACACCGAGGCACCCACCACACACCGAGGCACCCACCACACACCCGAGACACTCACCCGAGACACTCACCACACACCCGAGGCACTCACCACTCACCCGAGGCACCCACCACACACCGAGACACCCACCACACACCCGAGGCACCCACCACACACCGAGACACCCACCACACACCCGAGACACTCACCACACACCCGAGGCACTCACCACTCACCCGAGGCACCCACCACACACCGAGACACCCACCACACACCCGAGGCACTCACCACTCACCCGAGGCACCCACCACACACCGAGACACCCACCACACACCCAAGGCACCCACCACACACCCGAGACACTCGCCACACACCCGAGACACTCACCACTCACCCGAGGCACTCACCACTCACCCGAGGTACCACACAGCATTTACAAGTATAATGTCTTAATCATCCCTCTCTCGTATTTAATAATTACGACAATTAATGTTGTTCAGTAAATTACGCTTCTTTCATATTTTTCATTTGAGTTTCGCACGTTTTATTGCTAAGTGGATAATAAATGTGAGTGGGTGTGTGTGTGTGCATGCGCGTGCGTGAGCGAGTGTCGATATGCATGTCTGAATGCACGTGGATCATTATTTATTTGTAGTTACAGCAGCAGATCTGTGCTTGAGATGTCTGATCTTCAGTATGTTTTAAAATTTTTGGTTATTTCAGCTGTTATACTATTCTAGTGTTTCCAGTGTACTTTATAGTTCTACCCATCTAGTTGTGCCCACCTAATTGTTTGCCAAGGTCCTGCCATAGCTTCCGACTCTCCTCTTAACTTCTACCAACCAGCTGTACCGATTCCTGACCTGGAACTCGATCATATTTTCTCTTGCACCTATGGTGTTTGCCTCCATCAGTCCCTTCTAGTTCACCTAACATACTAAATTAAGACTAATAAAAGTACTTTTTAAAATTCCAGTGAACACTTCTGACGATATGTTGGGTGTGATGTTCACTCCAAGATCTTTCTCCTGCCGACTCAAGATGTTTTTTTCGTCTCTCTTCATCTCCAGTTTTCATGATATTGCAATTATTTGGGTTATTCAGTAACCATTCGTTTGATCACTGTTGTTGTTCGTCCAAGTCTTCTGGAGTCTACCTCCCTGGAGGGTATTCCGGGGGTCAACGCCCCCCTGCACGGGCCATCACCAGGCCTTCCCTCTATCTTGTTTTCTGTTTTTTTTTTATTCTTTCTAGTTTTAACAATGCTACCATGATTTATTTCCTTTTGGCAGGCCATTGACATTTATTGAAAAATAGTAATAGTCTTAGTAATATTATTTGCAGAGCCCCGCTTGTTGTTATTATTATTATTATAATCAAAAGAAGCGCTAAACCACAGGGGTCATACAGCGCCGGCCCCGCTTGTTATATTTCCCCGTCTTGAAATGTCTGAACATACCTTCACACTCTTTATTCGTTAGATATTCCTTTATCTACTGTAGCACTGTATCCTTTTATTCTGCGTGTTCTAATTTGTAAATCTGTCTGGTGGGGACATTGCCAAGTGTTTTTCTGCAGTCCAAGAATATGCAGTCAACCCATCCATCCTTATCTTCCTTGCTTGATCTCTATTATTCTGTCATAGAATTTCAGTAGGTTAGAAAGGCAGGACATATGGTGTACTCACCTAATTGTGGTTGCAGGGGTCGATACTTAGCTCCTGGCCCCGTGTGTGTGTGTGTGTTTTCTTAACTCAGGTAGCATGTTGATGCCAGGTGGTGATCGTATATATATATCCCACTCTCCCCCCCCCCTCCACCTCAGCAAACAGTGCTCGACCCAAGGGCTGAATGGAATATTAATGACTTAGCAAGAGAGTCGTAAAGCAGCCCAGTGTGTGTAGCTGGTCCGCCCCCCCTCCCCTGGGGGGAGCAAGGGGGGAGGGGAGGGTTCTCTAGTCATAATTGCCAGCCAATCAAAACTCTCGATTGTGAGGATGTTATTCCCATTATAAGCAATTGCTTTGCTTCGCTGGCAGTGTCAACTGTTCGTCTTGTCATGTTCCTCGACCCTCTACTGCGTCCGTCCGTTTATCACGTCCCTCAACTGCTCCCATTCGTATGTTCTTTAAGTCTTGTTTTGTGTCTCGTTCTTCAGTCATCTTTCACGTGTCAAAGGTCCCAGAAAGCAGCACATATTTTAATCCTGAGTTTTAATCAATATTGTTTTTGTACTGTGGAAGTTTCAACTCACAGGAGTTGCCTGATGGGGTAATTAGTGAATTCATTTTCCTGTCACATGTATCACCTGGCTCCATCAAGTGTATGATAAGGCTAATTTAGAAAAAAATATAAAGTGGTAATTTTACTGCGAAAACCTATAAAGAAACATTGATGTTGAGGAAGATGTTTTATGGAGAGTACTGAGAGTATAGGAAGGTTGGTACTGAGAGTATAGGAAGGTTGGTACTGAGAGTATAGGAAGGTTGGTACTGAGAGTATAGGAAGGTGGTACTGAGAGTATAGGAAGGGCGGTACTGAGAGTATAGGAAGGGCGGTACTGAGAGTATAGGAAGGGCGGTACTGAGAGTATAGGAAGGGCGGTACTGAGTGGAAGGGAGAGTATAGGAAGGGCGGTACTGGGATAGGAAGGGTACGAGAGTATAGAAGGCAGTAGGAAGCGGTACTGAGAGTATAGGAAGGGCGGTACTGAGGAGAAGGGCGGTACTGAGAGTATAGGAAGGGCGGTACTGAGAGTATAGGAAGGGCGGTACTGAGAGTATAGGAAGGGCGGTACTGAGAGTATAGGAAGGGCGGTACTGAGAGTATAGGAAGGGCGGTACTGAGAGTATAGGAAGGGCGGTACTGAGAGTATAGGAAGGGCGGTACTGAGAGTATAGGAAGGGCGGTACTGAGAGTATAGGAAGGGCGGTACTGAGAGTATAGGAAGGGCGGTACTGAGAGTATAGGAAGGGCGGTACTGAGAGTATAGGAAGGGCGGTACTGAGAGTATAGGAAGGGCGGTACTGAGAGTATAGGAAGGGCGGTACTGAGAGTATAGGAAGGGCGGTACTGAGAGTATAGGAAGGGCGGTACTGAGAGTATAGGAAGGGCGGTACTGAGAGTACAGGAAGGGCGGTACTGAGAGTACAGGAAGGGCGGTACTGAGAGTACAGGAAGGGCGGTACTGAGAGTACAGGAAGGCGGTACTGAGAGTACAGGAAGGTCGGTACTGAGAGTAAGGAAGGTCGAAGTACTGAGAGTAGGAAGGTCGGTACTGAGAGTACAGGAAGGTCGGTACTGAGAGTACAGGAAGGTCGGTACTGAGAGTACAGGAAGGTCGGTACTGAGAAGTACAGGAAGGTCGGTACTGAGAGTACAGGAAGGTCGGTACTGAGAGTACAGGAAGGTCGGTACTGAGTACAGGAAGTCGGTACTGAGAGTACAGGAAGGTCGGTACTGAGAGTACAGGAAGGTCGGTACTGAGAGTACAGGAAGGTCGGTACTGAGAGTACAGGAAGGTCGGTACTGAGAGTACAGGAAGGTCGGTACTGAGAGTACAGGAAGGTCGGTACTGAGAGTATATGAATGGGGGGGTTACTGACAGTATATGAAGGGCGGTACTGAGAGTATATGAATGGGGGGGTTACTGACAGTATATGAAGGGCGGTACTGAGAGTATATGAATGGGGGGGGGGTTACTGACAGTATAGGAAGGGAGGTACTGACAGTATAGGAAGGAAAGTACTGAGAAATATAAGTACAGGGTATAGGAGCGTACATACCAGAAGAGGAAGTACTAAAAACTACAAGAGGGGAAGAACTGAGTAATAAAGGAGGGGAAGTTCAGGAGGGAGGGTAGAGTGCACGAGAAGTATTGAGCACAAGAGGTGGAGTAATGAGTAGTACAAGAGGAAGTACTCACTTTTACTCCCTTGTATATTGATGAGTGTACAGTATAGGAGAAAGCAAGTACTGGTGAGTTCAAACATTGGTTGGTGCCTAGTAAAGCTAGTTTGTGATTTCCTGCTGGTATGACAAGTTTTTGTGAGGAGCAGACACAAGCATACAGAGGTTAACAAAATAAAAACTAGACAGACTCTTCCTGGTTTATGATAGTGTTTTCTCCCTGGGCGGGGGAGAATAGCGTGCTTCTCTCCCTGGGCGGGGGAGAATAGCGTGCTTCTGGGTGCAAAAGTTGCTGGAGTAGTGACCAAAATGTGTGTGTGGCTGTCTAGTGTTGACTTACGTAAGGTCACCCAGGGATCCAACGCGCGTCGTCCCCGGAATGATGGATTGAAAGTGGACAACGATGGATGTAGCCACCGAATCCCTGGACGCGACTCGACTTGGAGGTGGTAACCTTTTCTTTCAGCGAATTTGGTGTTTTTCGTCATTGGTTTCTGGGAGGAGCGTTGTTATTATGTGTTGGCGCTATAGTGTGGTTATTCTCAGTTGTGAAGTGGGCGCTGTTATAGTCGTCAGGGGCTCGGGAGAAGTGCGCTGAAGCCAGGGCCGACACAGTGTGTCCGTCAGGGTAGGATGGATCGGCCTCTCATGTCATTGGTGAAAATCTAATGATGATGAAACGTTGCTTGCATCCAGCTAAAGCGCTTAAAGGGAGAAAACACACTATTGGTAATTTTTTAGCGATGCCACCAAATTTTAGCATCTTAGAAATGAGAAATAAATTAGTTGAGAGTATAGTTTACTTCAGTGTATCATACACGGCTGCCATTACATCCCAGATGCCAAGAAATGCAAGTAATCCGGTGTTAAGTTCTACCTGAGCGAGTGTTGTGTCCTGCATGGAGAGGTATGCATGCATGCACGTCACGAAACTCCGTGGAGACAACACGTCCCTTCAGGGAGCGGTTGTGTGATATTTTAGACACGGAAGACGTTCACATAAGCAAATAACTTTTATTTATAAAGTTCTTTGGGAGGTAACTGGTGACTCGTCGTCTTAGTGATAGTAAGTGACATCTAGTGGGGAAGGTGGCGCAACAACACTGAGGGTGGGGAGGGTTCAGAGTGTAAACAAATAGAGGAGGGAGGCGTGTATCAGATGAATGACTGGCGGCGGCATGACAGTGCTCTGTGACCACCACGTTGAGGGAGGAACCTATTGTCCGCCATTATGTGACAGATTGCCGTCTCTGCCTGGGTAACTAGTGCCGTGGCACCATCAATTTCATTAGGTAATGCCCTGGAGGTGGTGGGCAGCCGGGATGGTCTTACCTTCATGTGGCTTGATGGACAGGCAGTGTCCAGCCATCTGTAGACGAGCGGTGTCCAGCTGTGGACGAGCGGTGTCCAGCTGTGAACTGGCAACATCCAGGCAGCTGCGAACAGGCAGCATCCAGGCAGCTTATCCTTCCATCTATAGAGAAAACATCATTAAGTGGTACAACATTTGCAGTATAGTGTTTGTTATACACACACTGTACCTCACATCAATTCCGGCTTACCTGGAGTTACCTGGGAGGTGTTCCGGGGGTCAACGCCCCCGCGGCCCGCTTCATGACCAAGCCTTGCCACCACCTTGTATAAAAAATATTGCAGGAAAAAAAATTATCTTCCAGAGGGAATGAGCCAAGTTCTTGCAGGAGGTGAATGATCATATCTGTAACCGGCTTAGAATTTTTTTCTGGTGTCTGCCTGATCAGCCAGAGTGTTGTTGTCCACGACACGAAGGCCCATATAGCCACCACAGCTTGCTTTATCATACACTACCCGCAGGAACGTGTCTAGTTTTCAGATTGCAATGGAAATGTCCTCGTGCTTTATGCTAATAGCAATAGCATGCTTGATCAGACGGACACCAGGTAAGGTTAGCCCCTGGCTTAGCTGCGAGAGAGAAATTCTCGAAAATAGTCCCGTCTCAAGGCAGAGTATATTACTCTGTTTATTTCTGCTTCCTTCCTTCCCACCACCCCTCCCACACCCCTTCCCCCACTTCCCACACACCTTGCAATCCTCCCTCACTTTGACGTGACTGTCAGAAGGTGACATGACAAATGGAATAACAGTGATTCATGTCGGCACACTGGATTGAGAAGTAACTATATCTAAGCAGGACATGGTGACGTTATTGTGTTGTTGCAGGTGGTGGTGGGAAGGGTGGTTGTTGCTAGTGGTGGTGGTGGTGGGGGGAAGGGTGGTTGTTGCTAGTGGTGGTGGTGGGAAGGGTGGTTGTTGCTAGTGGTTGTGGTGGGAAGGGTGGTTGTTGCTAGTGGTGGGAAGAGTGGTTGTTGCTAGTGGTGGTGGTGGGAAGGGTGGTTGTTGCTAGTGGTGGTGGGAAGGGTGGTTGTTGCTAGTGGTGGTGGGAAGAGTAGTTGTTACTAGTGGTGGTGGTGGGAAGGGTGGTTGTTGCTGCTGCTGTTGGTGGTGGGAAGGGTGGTTGTTGCTAGTGGTGGTGGTAGGAAGGGTGGTTGTTGCTAGTGGTGGTGGTGGGAAGGGTGGTTGTTGCTAGTGGTGGTGGTGGTGGGGGGAAGGGTGGTTGTTGCTAGTGGTGGTGGTGGGAAGGGTGGTTGTTGCTAGTGGTGGTGGTGGTGGGGAAGGGTGGTTGTTGCTAGTGGTGGTGGTGGGAAGGGTGGTTGTTGCTAGTGGTTGTGGTGGGAAGGGTGGTTGTTGCTAGTGGTGGGAAGAGTGGTTGTTGCTAGTGGTGGTGGTGGGAAGGGTGGTTGTTGCTAGTGGTGGGGAAGTGCTGTTCATCAGTGTTCCACACTGAAAGTCCCTTTTGACTAGTGGTGGCTGCAATGGAAAAAGTGTTATGTGCCTGGTTAATGTCTGGGAAGGGTGTTGTTGCTAGTGGTGGTGGTGGAAGGGTGGTTGTTGCTAGTGGTGGTGGTGGGAAGGGTGGTTGTTGCTAGTGGTGGTGGTGGTGGGAAGGGTGGTTGTTGCTAGTGGTGGTGGTGGGAAGGGTGGTTGTTGCTAGTGGTGGTGGTGGTGGGGGGAAGGGTGGTTGTTGCTAGTGGTGGTGGTGGGAAGGGTGGTTGTTGCTAGTGGTTGTGGTGGGAAGGGTGGTTGTTGCTAGTGGTGGGAAGAGTGGTTGTTGCTAGTGGTGGTGGTGGGAAGGGTGGTTGTTGCTAGTGGTGGTGGGAAGGGTGGTTGTTGCTAGTGGTGGTGGGAAGAGTAGTTGTTACTAGTGGTGGTGGTGGGAAGGGTGGTTGTTGCTGCTGCTGTTGGTGGTGGGAAGGGTGGTTGTTGCTAGTGGTGGTGGTAGGAAGGGTGGTTGTTGCTAGTGGTGGTGGTGGGAAGGGTGGTTGTTGCTAGTGGTGGTGGGAAGAGTAGTTGTTACTAGTGGTGGTGGTGGGAAGGGTGGTTGTTGCTGCTGCTGTTGGTGGTGGGAAGGGTGGTTGTGGTAGGGTGGTTGGTACTGATAGTACTTGTGATATACCTGTTATCGGTTTTGAGAGTTTCTCTGCCTTCGCAGCCCGGTCTGGGGCCAGGCTTTTCTGTTAATTACCTGGTCAACCAGGCTGTTGCTGTTGGCTGCCAGCCAGCTGGTCCATATATCCATCACAGCCTAGTTGCTCTGGCACATGGCAGCGATAATGATTCAGTTTTCTCTTGGATCCTGCAACATTTTCTAATATCTTCAGGTAGCAAGTTGAATAGTCTTGGACCACAAATGTTGACACAGTATTCTCTTATTGTACTCTTGATGCCCATGCTGTTTGTGTTTATTTTGCACTTCCTCGTTGTTTATGTGGTGCGTAGATTTGGGACCAGCCTCTCAAGTATCTTTAACGTGTTCTAAAACCTTGACTAGCTTCAAACATAGGTTAGATAAATAGTGAGAGGGGTTGGATTTGATTGGGACTTACACTTGAGTTAATAGGGTTATCGAAGCTTATTCCTTGAGTAACACTGATAATGGATTGGGCGAATATTTTGGTAGTGGGTTTGAGAAGGACCTGCCAAGTATGGGCCAGTAGGCATTCTTCAGTGTTTCTCCTTTCTTATATTCTTATGTATATTATCAGCTCTCTCCCTCACTCCGGAGAGTACATTTTAAGTACTTTGAGGCTGTTACGGCCTGCTGGCCGTACCACTGGGTACGTCATCACCCAATGTTGTGGCTGCGGAGCTGGCCTCCCTCAGTTCCTCGCAGGCTTCTGTTACTCGTAGACCATAGTGACCCGTGGGTCTCTCTCACTCAGTCTGCTGACTTCAGTTCCTCGCAGGCTTATGCTGGCTTCATTGGTTACTTACCGCATACTGAGAGTCGTATGATATGACAAAAGTGTCGTGGCACGTAAGGGTGTCGTGTATCCCGGAATGTTGTAGTGTCATGACACGGAGAAAAGGAAGCACGGAGACGGAGTGTTATGACACGGTGCAAAGGCAGTGTCGTGGATGTACCACGGAGACGGTGTGTTATGGAACACGGAGATAGGCAGTGTCATGTGACACTAGACACTATAGGGTCATGACTATTTAATTTGTAATTGGTATTTGATTGAAAAATAGTGTTGTAAATATATGTTACTTTCTATGTGATATATATACCAAAGAGAAGAGTAGGAGTTAGACTCCTTATTTTTATGCCAAACAATTTTAATAGTAAAGATTATAAATATTAGCGATGTTTTGTAATCCCGAATTATTATCTCCTGTTACAACACTGGTAACAGGACAATTAAATGAAAATAACTTTACTAACACTCTACCTGTGTGGAGATGTTTTAAGAGACTAGTGTTTTGTAATAGAGGCGTACTCAGTGGTTTAAATGTTGTATTGTCTGTGCCTGTGGTGGTGGTTGAAGGTTGTGGTAGCAGGGGTTTGTGGTGGTGTCCAGAAGGCTTTGTTTGTGGTGGTGGTGGTGGTGTGAGGCTTTGCTGGTGTGATGGTTTGGTAATGGTGGTGGAGAAAGAGGGAATGATGGTGATGGTGGGAGGTGGTCATACTTGTATACATTGATGTGAGGATGATGGATCAGGACGTAAATCCCTGTCAGTACTCCCTTCCCTTGCTCAACTGTGGACGTGTCACACCTTTTCAACTCTTCACTATCGTGATCTGCGCCATCACCTGTGAGGACGACGCCCTCCCCCCATTCTCCACATCCCCTCCTCCCTTCAGCCTCTTCCCCTCTCACATCACCATATTTTCACTTTCAATTGTTATCATTTTATTTCCATTGTTTTATGTTTTCTCGGCTTTTTATATTGATTTTTTATCTTACATTATTTTTCACTCTTCTACTGTTGATATTTTTTCTTATTTTGCTGCTAATGACTTGTTATTGTGCCGCTGGTGCAGCTGCTGGTTCTTCTGATGTTGTTACAGCTGATGCTAGTATTGCAGATACTGCAGCTGGTGGTGGTGGTGCTGGTACAGCTTCTACTGCAGCAGCTGCAGCTGCTGCTGTCGGTGGTTGAGGCCGGAGGAGTCACACCGTCTTACCGTAATGAACCGCAGTTTATATTCTGCTATGCATCACGTGTAATGTTATGTAATTATTTACTGTCGGAACATTCAGCAGCGGAATGGCTGTGTTTTGTCCACGTCACAGATGGCTTACACCCCTGGGTCTCTCCTCACCACACCTTGTACACGCTACACTCTATGCATACTCTACTGCAAGCTATCAACACTAGGCTACAAGCTATCAACACTACAACTACAAACTACGAGCACTAGGCTTGAAGCTACACACACTACACTTAGCTACACACTATACAAAACACTTATGTTAATCTAACTACTCCCAACACTGGTAGAAGAATGCACCCCTTTCTCCACACTTATTTTAAATTTAAAAAATATTTATAATAGTTTTCCATTGAAAATAAATACTTGCAGCAGCAGCTGCAACAGAAGCAGCAGCAGCAACAGCAGCAGCAGCAGCAGCAGTAGTAGTTTCTTTTTGCTGCCCATTACCCAGTTCACGCCTCTTCCTCGCCCTACCAGTACAAGTCTATAGAAGAGATATAAAACTTCGTAAATGGAAAGAAGGGCAAGACAATGTAGATGAATGAGGAAGTAAAAATACAACAGAGATAACATAGGTCCTTCCCACCTTAGTAGTGTCAGTGTACAGACTCTTAGGGTACTCGTTGTTCCTATGCTTATCCCCATTGAAAAGCACGGGTGCAGCGGCCACTTTAAGTTAAAACAATAATTATACAGGAAATAAAACTTTTCAATACTTTCCCTTCATACAACTCCGATGGTGCTGGGTCACCTTACTATGGTGGCGAGGTTTGAGCGGCTTAGCCTAAGCACCCAGCAACTCCCTCCCCTCTCCATCCTGTGGCTTAAATAACGAGAATTTTTACCCCTATTCGTCTAAATTTGCTCACACTCCTGGCTGATGACACGGAACAATTTATGAACATGGATTACGGATTGTGAAAAATGGATTTTGAATAGTTTTACTTGCGTTATGATTATGATTTATGTGACATGTGAGTCAACCGATCACGATAGTACCAAGCTAGTACCGTGGTATTGGTAGTGTAAATTTGGCAGTGTTACTAACGGGATGTGTTTAAAATGCTGAATAACCAAAAACTTCTAAGGTGTTTTATAAATATAAACGAACAATCCTCCCTTTATACATAAGTGGAATTACCAACAGACTCCTAGATGTCTTTAATAGGGAATTAGATAAATTCATCAAGTTATCGTTTGATTAGCCGGGCTGTGGTGCATACGTTGGACTCCGTGCTGCTAGTACCAACAACCTGGTTGATCAGTCAACCGAGAGGCTTGGTCTGGGATAGTGCCAGGGGGGCGATGACCCCCGAAATCGTCTTAGGTTACCTTAAAGTAAGTATTGGTGGGAATGGCAGGTGGTCTTGTCATAGTCTTGCTTCTACTTCTCCCACACTTGGAGGCTCTAAGCATCTCTACCTTACATTCTTCGTATTAACTTATCCATCTGTACTCGTCACACTTTTCGTGTGGACTTGAGTCCACGTATAGTCAACTCTCACCAGGCTTGTACTCTAGTATGTTTCAGGGTAATAGTTGAAGCATTGTTTTTGCCCTTAGGGTGAGTTCAACCCCAGCTTCTTTGATGTTCCCTCTCTGTTTCTGCTGTTTTCTAATTTACTCTTTATGTTAGTGTTTATTTTCGTGTCGGGGATATATAGTGCTTTTGAATACCTTCACTTCTCGTCTTTTGGCCTGAATGTGAAGAGGAAAGTTTGGTGAGTTATAGGGCGCCGTTAATGTCGCGCTGGTGAATCCCTGCTCTTGATTGATCATTTATGCCTTGTGCCAAAATGTGTGTGTGTGTGTGTGTGTGTGTGTGTGTGTGTGTGTGTGTGTGTGTGTGTGTGTGTGTGTGTGTGTGTGTGTGTGAGAGAGTGAGAGAGTGCGTGTGTACTCACCTAATTGTGGTTTCAGGGGTCGAGTGTGCGTGTGTGTGTACTCACCTATTTGCGGTTGCAGGGATCGAGTCACAGCACCTGTGTGTGTGTGTGTGTGTGTGTATCTTCACCTGTATGTGGTTGTAGGAGTCGAGTCCTAGCTCCTGGCCATGCCTCTGCCGCCTGCCAGATTCATTGCCTCCTAGTGTCAGTATTGTGTTTAGTAAGTATACCCTATAATCGTTAGAAGGAATGGCCACGTGATCATACATTCTAACAGTTATAAGGTATACATGGTATACATACTACACACAGTATAACTACTCTTGGGGGTCCCTGTCGTACCTGCTCTTAAAACTATGTATGGAATGTACCTCTACTTTTTCGCCGAAGTCGTTATACTCTCTGACCATCCTGGCTCTGAAGATATATTTCCTGACATCCTCCGAGTACCCACTTTTCCGCCATCTGCAACTTTAGTATTTTGCATGTCCTTATCACATCTCCTCTTACCTGCGTTCCTCCTGAGACTTGAAACTCTTTCGTCAAAAGCTTTCCTTGTAGCGTATATGGATTTAATTAATTTTGCTTATTTACTTGAAGTGCTAACCACGTGTGGGTTCAGCGCATTTAGTGGTAAGTGCTCGATCCTCCGTTCACTTAGGCTAGATAGACACGTTCCCTAATTGTATTCAATGACAGGAGAGACTGATGCTGGGTACAGACTGGTGGTAGGTACAGCCGACCCAGCATCTGTGGGATGAGGAGACGAGAATGTTATTGTATTATGTGTAAGGTACCTACCTAGTACCTAGCGAGTGTCGTTTGATTTCCTCTTGTTTGCAGTTCATCATATCAGTGACTGATATGTGAGAGTGATGGGTGTCTCAAGGCTTGAAAACCCAGTGTTTTCTTTATATATATGAACGCTGCTGATGTTTAATGTATTAGTTTTTTGCTTTATCGGCAGGAGAGAGAGAAGTGGCTTAGTTTTACGAGTGAGGAATAATGTAGATATTATTAGAACTCACCCGCACGGCTTCTTTCGTTATTTTAGACCGTATGGTGTGACAGTGGCAGATAAGTCAGTGAGATTTACGCTTCTTGCCTCACCGCCCTGCGTCCAACTCATCAAATATATTTATACCCAGCTCCGCACCCTCCCAGACTTTCCCCATGTCCACATCAAACCTGCCGCCGTAGTACCGCGAAGTCCCGTCCACCAGTTTGTAGCGATTATCATCCCTTTGTTTCTAAATAAGAGACAATGCAATTGATGGCATTTTACACACAATTCGAGTTATAGCATTTTATTGTGAAGACGTTTCGCCCATAGGGACTTCGGTCCACCAGGAATTCATAAATTCCCCCTGGTAGACGAAACGTCTTGACGGTATAATGCCATAACCCGCATTAAATCTTGCATACTGTCTGCATAGTCTATCATTGTATTACTCAACGTTGATCTCCCGCACAGTGTATAATGTAGTGACCAGTGTAGTATCTTCAGAGCAGACGTCAAGGTCCCAGTGTCTTTGTTTCAGTAAGGTGGTCGTCGTGACCAGGGATATCAGTGATGCTTTATATATCCCTCGTATATGGCGTCAACATGTATACCTCTCTGATATACCAAGAGGTGGCGTTGGTGCTGCCCAGACGAGTATGTTAGGGTATGTCTGCTGTCACAAGCCTCACCCAGAACAATGTTTTGGGGATATGTCTGAATTTTTAAAAGGGGTTACAATATGGTGGCAGGCACAGTTCATGGCTCACAAATTGTTAGATGAAACCAAAGGTCGTTCTGGTTCCTCCTTCACCGTCCAGTCACTCGTTACTTGGTTGTGTCTCAACACGGACTCAAACTTTTACGTTCGTCTCCAGTTTGTGCGTTACCTCTGACTTGGAGGATAAATAACCGTCACAAGTGCGACCGAACAGGCGTCACAACTACACCTCAGACACCACAACCACACCTTAACCGTCACAACCACATCTTCATAACCACACCTTCCCAACCGTCACAACCACATCTTCATAACCACACCTTCCCAACCGTCACAACCACAGCTTCATAACCACACCTTCACAACCGTCACAGCCACACCATCACAACCACATCTTCATAACCACACCTTCACAACCGTCACAGCCACACCGTCATAACCACACCTTCACAACCGTCACAGCCACACCGTCACATTACCTATAAAGCAGTATCCATAAGGACCAAATAATTCCTATTTCTGTCACATTCACAGCAGAGTGGTAGACTCAGTTACATTATTATTAATGTGGTTTTACTGGAAGAATTAAACCTCTGTTGCTACAAAGGGGTGTGTATTAATGTATACTAAGTCATACCTGTTCTTTCCACAGGTAAGTGAGGTGCATTCTACGGACCGCCTGAGCGCATGGGAACAATACAGGTGAGGTTAGTATAGGTACGTGAGGTGCTAAACCCTTGTGGAGGCTCTGTCCTCCGTCCTCTGATACCAAGGCAGATCTCTCGCAGTCAGATATTTCGGTACAGGTGTGTGTGTGTGTGTGTGTGTGTGTGTGTGTGTGTGTGTTTGGGTCTGTACTTCGGTAGCGGTTGAGTGTATAACTGGTGAGTATATATGAGTGCCATTGAGGCTGTGTGGAGAAGTATAAGCGTACACTGAGTAAGTGTATGCATGAGTCAGTAATTATAGGTGAGTCAGTCAGTTTAAGTGGTGGTGTTGCGGTAGTGCGGCTAGACTCTCTAATTAAGTAATCTAAGCCTTATTTACTTAGTACTCAACTGCTCTCTTAAGTGCTCTGAGAAGGAATCTAATTAATAGTTCCTGGCAAGCGACAAGTATGTGAGGTGTCAGTAAAGGCACAGGTTGTATCCTACAATAATACAACCTATATCCATTTTACTACGGTAATGTTATTACTAGGTACCTAATTTTCTTACGAGGTACCTAACGACAATTTTCTTGAGACATCTTCCCCTTCAAGTACCTCCACCATGTGCCGGATCAGCCAGGCTGTGATTGATACGTAGGGCGGAGGTCCGCCAGCCGCAACAGTCTAGTTGACCAGGAAGCACCAGACAAGTCTGGCCCATAGCCGGGCTGGGGGAGTAAGAAAACTTTCGAAATCCGTGTACGGGTAAAGCACCATTGACACCTATTTACTGAGGTTATATGTCGTATTTTGTGTTCAGTGTTGTAGCGGCCAGTTCAATATTACTTTTTTTTTGCGTACCTGATGCTCTCTGACTGCGTAATTTTCTATGACTTTTTTTTTCTTCTCGGCGGATATATTGCAATTTAAAAATTAAAATATGACATATGCCGTAATTTTGGTTCAATTAGATTCATATAGGATGATCAGAGAGCTTGTCAATTGCAATTATTGAGAACGTCAAGACGCAGCCATCACAGGATGCGTAATTTACGGCGTCTGCGACTGTACGCCACGATACGCAGTTAGAGAGACGGACTTCACTGTATGCGTACTAGCCGGGTTGTACGTGTTTGGGTCGAGACACGGCTCCTAACCCCTCCTCTTAAATTAATTTTTGAAACAATGAATTCTGTCTTACAGGATGCTGCCGTACCTACTTCTGAAGCTGTGACGAAACTATGCCTTCAACACTTAATATGAAAAATCATATAGTAATACCGACAAGATGTGGGAAAAGACGTTTACTGTTCAGGACATTTATTAGAGGAAGCGTTTCGCCAGCCAATGGCTTCATCAGTACTGGGGAAGGCACTCGTGGCGAAACGTTTAGTCTAATAAATGTCCTGAATTGTACATAAGGGCCTTTTTCCACTTTCTCATATATTCCCCTTGTATGTCGCCCTTAAACTGAAGAAATTTTTTGACATCTAATTCATCTGTCTTAATCTTTCATGTATGATCCATTGAGTGTAGGTGTCAGTATTGAGTATAAATGCCAGTATTGAGTGTAAATACCAGTGAGTGTAAATGATAGTATGAATGTAAATGCCAGTATTAGTGTGTAAATGTCAGTATGAATGTAAATGCCAGTATGAATGTAAATGCCAGTATGAATGTAAATGCCAGTATGAGTGTAAATGTTGATGTGTAAATAGCGGTGCCAGTATGAGGGAGACAGGATGGATAAGCTTGCTCGGACCGACTCCACCGTCATTTTTACAGTTCACGGCATCTTCCAGTACCGGTTTGTGTCACCGGAGCTTTGTATCAACTTCCATTGTATTGTTGACCTCTGACCCCACTTAATCCCGAGGCTGTGGATGCCACACCACTGTCTCGTCGTGCAAGCAGCTCTCAAAGAACAAGTTTCGTTTTTTCAACTCGTTACAGTATTTCAGTTTCTTCTCTGCGGTTGTGTTTAGCGCTTATTTTTTATAATAATAATAATACCGAAATTTAAGAAAAAATCGGTGGTAGCCAAGTTTCTTGTAGGTTATTTGTAAAGAGAATAATAGTAATTGTAATACCGTGGATGGAAGGATTCACAAGTAACCCACAGTTAGAGAGGAAAGTTAGGGTAGCGATGTCTCGCCCGTCTTGGGTCATTGTCAAGCCACAACTGAGCGAGGAAAAACAGAGAAGACTAGAAGACAGGTCGAGAAGGAAGATCATCTTAGTGGTAGTAGTAGTCACTCTAGGAAATGAGAATGTCTAGAGTGTAGAGAGGAAGATGAACCTGCGCTCTTATCTTAGAATATAGCAGAGTTTAGCAATATAGAAATGATACCACAGCTTTGAAAGTCATAAAACAAGCAACTAATTTTCGTAGCATTTACAAAAAAATATCCAAAATTTGATGCAATTAGTTAATGCTACAATAACGTATTAATGTAACGATAATTGTAGATAAGGTTGTGATTGTAAAGGCAGTGTTGAAAAAAGGGTGAGTTTCTGTTGCAAATGTTGCGACTACCTGGACTGACACTGCCCTATGAACGCGACCTTCGGGACAGAAATCTTAAAAAAATTAAATTAACAGCAGTTGACCTGTGTTTACATGCCGTTAACCAGGCTATATAAGGGAGAGAGAGTAACGTCTTGCAGTGAAGAGACGTCATCGTCATCACTTAGCTAATAACCACATGCGCACTCACACTGAGGTCCGTGGTTCGATCCCCGGTACGGGTGGAAACATTAGGACGTGTTTCCTTAAGACACCTGCTATCCATGTTCACCTAGCAGTAAAATACGTACCTGGGTGTTAGTCGACTGGTGTGGGTCGCATCCTGGCGACAAAACTGACCTAATTTGCCCGAAATGCTCTACATAACAAGCGACTTTCTATATAGGTGTATATCGTTGATGTCAGCTATGGTCTGTATACCTTGTACATGTAGGAATAAATATTATTATTATTGGTATATACGCTGGAGGACGTGTAGTATCCTTGCTAAAGGTATATATATATATATATATATATATATATATATATATATATATATATATATATATATATATATATATATATATTTAATTTATAATGCTTAACATTTTAAATTTTGAAACTCAGGGCAGCAGCAAGGAAAACTACTTATTTCTGCAGTGTTTGTCTTCACAACTAAAAAGACTAGTGGAGTAAATGTCGCACAGTGTCAGCTGGTGCTGGAGTTACTATCACACAAACAGTGTCAGCTGGTGCTGGGGTTACTATCACAAGCGGAATAAGACGGGTTGTTCCTTGGTATATATAAGAATACTCAGCATTGAACCTTGGACCCTTGATATGATGCACAGAGCCAGGTTGGCCGCTCGCTATTATACCAGAGTTTTTACGAGGCTGTATATTTGACGTGTGGGTCTTCACTGCCTCTCTCATCTCTGGCCACTCTCTCTCTCTCCTTTCCCATCACTGATTCTCACCATCTCTGGCTGCCATCTCTCCCTTCCTCTCATTGCCTTCCCTCCCACCACTACCTCTCTCTCCATCCTTGACCACCCTCTCCCATTACTGCTCCTCCCTATCCCTGGCTACCATATTTTCCCCTCCTATCTCGCTGACACTATCCTCCTCCATACCATCCTCCGCCGAGTATTCAATGGTAGGATAATTCAGGATGTACATATTATCTAATGTGATTCAAAATTATTTTTTTTATCTCGTTGTTGTGTCAGGGATCAACACCTTCACAGTGTTGACTTTGAGGAACCATCAACACCATCAGCGTTGTTGCCTTCAGAATATCCGCTTACACCAGCTGCTACCCGATTACTACTACCCATATATGCTACAGTCCCTGCCCATGCCACATCTTTGCCCATATCACATCCCCTGCCACTTCCCATACCACAGTCTCTGCCCATACCACAATCTCTGGCCTTTCCCCTGACCGCCACAACCCCCTGCCATTCCTCTGAGTACCTCCCTTACCGCAATATCTCACTCACCTCTGTCATTTACAGTCTTGGGTCTTGCTAATCTAAATCCGAATGCATTCAAGTCTTAACTGTCCCGACGGGGTCATAAAACCAAGCTCATTTAAGGAGCGGCCGGTCACGCTTGTGATCCCTGCTTGATATAAACTAGATAGACACCAACCCACAGATGCTCCAGGGGTATTATGTTGATGTACCGTGGACGACTTGATTGACACCTGGTAGCACGGAGCACAGCACTTCTCGTAGCCCGGAACATTAAGTCTCTTGTAGCGTGGAAGGCATCCGCACTGCAAAAGACGATAACTTGGAGCGCAGGATAGAATGTTTACGGTCGATCCATGAAAGATTAAAGCGATGGAGGATTTGTTTCGAAATGTATGTGATGTCACAGCTCGTAGTGATCACAGCGCCTGGGAGGTAAATAGGTTTGAGCCAATTCCTTGGACCAAGAGCACCAATGTTACCTCCGTTGAACGGATTCGAGGAAACGGCCGCCTCTTGTTTGTGGGGAGACGAAGCCCCACACATTTCGCTCTCATCGTCACAACGCTCAGTTTACGTACGTTAATATACACGAGGATGTCCGTGGCTCTTATATTAGAAAACTGAATATGAGGATCAGTAAGGTGAACTTTTTATTTTGTGTTGTAAGGTCTTATGCCGCTTAACTCATCCCATTCCCAGGCGATGAAGGATGAGCCCTTACTAGGAGCCCATTACCAGGAGCCCTTACTAGGAGCCCTTACTAGGAGCCCTTACTAGGAGCCCTTACTAGGAGCCCTTACTAGGAGCCCCTTACTAGGAACCCCTTACTAGGAGCCCCTTACCAGGAGCTCTTACTAGGAACCCCTTACTAGGAACCCCTTACTAGGAGCCCCTTACTAGGAACCCCTTACCAGGAGCCCTTACAGGAGCCCCTTACTAGGAGCCCCTTACCAGGAGCCCTTACTAGGAGCCCTTACTAGGAGCCCCTTACTAGGAGCCTCTTACCAGGAGCCCTTACTAGGAGCCCTTACTATGAGCCCCTTACTATGAGCCCCTTACCAGGAGCCCTTACTAGGAGCCCCTTACCAGGAGCCCTTTACTAGGAGCCCCTTACCAGGAGCCCTTACTAGGAGCCCCTTACTAGGAGCCCCTTACTAGGAGCCCCTTACTAGGAGCCCCTTACTAGGAGCCCCTTACTAGGAAACCCCTTACTAGGAGCCCCTTACTAGGAGCCCCTTACTAGGAGCCCCTTACTAGGAGCCCCTTACTAAGAGCCCCTTACAAGAAAGGGAATAATGTGGAAAAAGACTCTTACAGTACAGGAGGTTTATTCTAGCAAATGACCTGAACTGTACATAAATATTCTTTCCCACATCTTGTCGGCGTCACTATACCATTTTTTCAAAGTGAATAATGTTTACCAAGCTTATCTTAACTCAGATGGATACCTCTCTTATTCCTTCCTTCCTGTTGAAATCTCCGGAGTCACGTCTGCAAGACGTGTTACCCAAGCTGAATAAAAAAAAGTTGTCTATTTCTCTTGTGTTGGGTCTGACTCCGAGATCGCCCACGTTGGTGCCATAAAATGTCAAAGTGTATAGATCCGGTTCTTTATAGGCAACTGTTTAACTCAGATTTTTTTTTCTATCATATATAAATGATGGGAGAGTGACTCTAGGTATTACACCTGCGTCCCGGGGTAAATTATGGAACGAATCAAAATGGTAACGTGGGTTGTAAAGCGATCAAGCGTATCACGCTGGCTTTTATACAGTTTCTGCGCCGTGTTTGTGACCGAGATACTTACGCCAGTGTAGAGGTGCCAGCACCATTACAGAGGTACCAGCACCATTACAGAGGTACCAGCACCATTGCAGGGGTACCAGCACCATTACAGAGGTTCCAGCGCCATTACAGAGGTACCAGCACCATTACAGAGGTACTAGCACCATTACAGAGGTACCAGCACCATTGCAGATTTGCTTGCCCCTCATACACTGCACTCCGTGTTAAAAGCTGTTGTCAGCCATTTCGTTGTCAGCCGTCCGGCCCTTCGTTGGCTGACGTTAGTCCATCCATTGCTTGATGTCAGCACCCCTCATGAGAGGTTCCTTGATGCCGGTGATGGGGCTCTAGATCTTAAGAATTGGACCTCAACTTCTCTCGGATTGAACCGGAATGTCTTCCATTCCTCCAGTCACTGTATAACCCTACGTGTTTGGTACTCTCCCACGAATGTAATAACAGTTGATATCCACACGACTATTCACATCGGGGATACAGGGAATCCATGACGGATCTCAATCACGCTTGAGAATACTCTACTAATTTGATAAGGAATTAATGACCCAAGACGTGCTGTTGCCGACTAGTGGGGTGGTATTGGGCATTAGTTGCAGAGGTTACTGGGTTCCACTAGTGTCCGGTATTGGACAGTGGTGGCAGCAGAGTGTGATGCCCACTGGTGTGGTGGTATTGGACAGTGGTGGCAGCAGAGACTGATGTCCACTGGTGTGGTGGTATTGGACAGTGGTGGCAGCAGAGACTGATGTCCACTGGTGTGGTGGTATTGGACAGTGGTGGCAGCAGAGACTGATGTCCACTGGTGTGGTGGTATTGGACAGTGGTGGCACCATTTTCTTCTGCTGTTACTCCCTAAGCTTTTTTTTGTTGGCACAGTATTAAAAACACAATTTTTTTTTTTGTAAATTCTCCTGATCATAATCAGCTGATTGAACCATGCGTGTTTAGCGATTTCTTGAGAATGTAATACTAACACTCGTATCCGTCTTTGTTAATTTATTGAAACTACCGGAAGGGTTAAGGATTTTTTTACCTTGTTACAAAAAAATGCAATAATTTTATTATATTGACAAAGTGTTCAGTTTGTGAGAGTTACTCGTCGCTGCTTGGCAAAGGAAGTTTCGTGTTAGAGGGCAGACGTAATGGATGACATCACAGCTGCCGCAGTACAACAGTTTGTCAAGCGGTCGTAGAGTAAATCTGCATTAGAACTGGGAGCAAGAGGCAGCAGTCTTCAATTTCCACATCTCAAGGTATCAATCTCTCGATTCTCCTACAGTCTCGAGTTCACTATCGACTCGACCCTCGGGAACAATGTGGGAATGTTCCGGCTATCCACACCTTCTTCAGAAGAGTGAGTTGAGGGTCCTCCAGCTCTTCCAGTCTTTTGATCTGGACATGACTCCGCTCTCGAGGGTCACTACAGACGACAAAGCAACAGTCAGAGAAAGGCCTGAAGAGATGTCGTGCTGAATTCCTTGAACAGGGGGCCCCGCGGATACTTAAAGCGTCGTTACATGCCACAAAGGGATTGTCTGCATACTTGGTGAGGCGTTCCCGACATGTGTCAAGAGAAAGAGATGTTGGTACACAGTCTGGAAGGTGGAGGCATGAATGCGTCCTAGCGTAAATGAAATCCTTGAGTGGGTCTTGTGCAGCACATCGCCTCCTATGAGCTCAAGTGGATCATTGGCAGGGCTTAAGAACTCGAAGCACGGGTAGGTAGAAGTTGGGTAGGGAAGGCAGGGGAGTGCAGGGGTAGGGGAGAAGCCAGGAGTAGGGAAGAGAGGGGCAGGGAAGAGGTGAAATAGGGAAGAGGTAGAATAGGAAAGATATCAGGGCATAGGAAAGAGTTGAGATGGGAAAGAGGTCATGAGCTAAGAAGGAAGTACCTTTGTCAGAGGTAGTTTTACAGCCTAACTCTGGCCTGTTTTTAGTCTCTCTCCAACATCATTGAAGCCCTCCAGAGGCAACCTTTCGGGGTGCTGATCGTGAAGCTGCATTTTTCAGGCGTATTTGATCACTTAATGGATGCTTTCTCTCCGCGCAAGTCACTCTGTACTCTGTTATAACAAAAAGAAAAAAAAAATATTTAAGAGTTCATTTGAAAGGAGTGATAAGAGTTCTGTGGTGTTATCTAAGTTGGTCAAGCATTACGTCATCTAAGCAGGTTAGCTCTATGTTCACTCAGTTCAAAATAAATCAGAGAACAGAATATACTAAATAATGGGGATGTAAGGAAGAGAGAACACGCCAAGAGTGCTGGAGACGAGGTGAGGGAGAGAAGACACCAACAATGATGGAGGCGAGACGGAGAGGACACACCAACCAGTGATGGAGGAGGGAGGGAGGGAGGAACGATGCACCAGCCACTGATGCAACACGATGCAAATGGAAATAAAGGAGGAACAAAGATTATTTTCAGTAATTAAAGTCCAAATCAAGGTTAATTTAAGGGGGCATTAGAGGCAGGGGAGCAGAATGGCAGGATCGGTGTTAAAACAGAATGACTAAGGTTGAACGGATGGAAAGAGTGTGCAAGGGGCCTCATATGTATGGATGGAGGGGTGGAGGAGTGCTGTAATTGAAGGGATTGTTGCACTAGAGGGGAGCTTACATTATGCCTTTCCAGCTTCCTGTGGTGATCGCGAGGCTAAAATGGCTGTAACTGGGCTGGACCAGCAAGATTTTTGTTTTTTAGTCTAGATCTAAGACCGAGCCACGATTATAAGACGGAAGATCGAGCCTTGAGAAAAGCATGTCGTGG
>WNWK01000010.1:570000-690000 GCA_009830355.1 Cherax destructor
AGTCCATAAGAGCAGGAGAATAAGACGAGGATGGAGACTGCTGCAAGACAGTGTTTTACCAGGCGTCTCTCGTTTCGTGTATTGAGAAAGAACAATATTATACAAGAATCACGACAGTAAAAGATTTAAGACATAGGAAAATATTGTAAGAGATAAGACAAATTAATCTCACCAGTTGTAAGTTTACACAAGGAAAACCAGAAGGAAAAATACGAAAAACTTGAGATCATTAAGTAGCAAAGTCACATAAGAAAGGTAAACATTATACCTGAGCATCACCTATGGACTGTGATATTGTCTGGGAATCTTGTACCAGTCTTGTTTATTCTCGCCTCTCCCTTCAAGGTGCTGGGATGCTGGTGAAGGGCTCTTGACCTGATGAGTTGTAGTTATCCTCCTCTTCTTTGGATCAGGTCTCATTATCTCCCAGTACCCAGACTCTGTATGGCCCTAAGGGTTTAGTGCTTTCCCGTGAATATCATACTCTTCAGACCTGTTGTTAGTGGTAATATACTGAATTCAGGATTGGAATCTATTGGGGTCTCCCTATATTCTTCTCCCTCCCTATGCCTCCTTACGACCCCTTCCCCACCCCTGACTAAGCTCCTCCAAAGGTCCGGACCACTACCTAATTGGGGGAAATAAAAGGAGAGGAGGGGGGAAGGATAACAGGTAAAATGGGTGAATTTGGAGTGGCGTATAAGGGTTGGTGGTGGATATTATGTAGTGGGCGAGTGGTGACCCGGGTGGTGGGGAAGGCATTAGCATGCTATTACACAGTCACTCTTGTAAGCCTTTGCCTCAACTTTTTGCTGACGTGAGACCCCACTCCAGGGAACCAAGGCGCATCCCACTCACCCCACTACATAGTTTACCTCACCACTCAATTCTCACTTCCTGGACATCGGGAAGAACCCCAGTATTCCACTTTGGTAGATTTTACACATCAAAATTACAAATATAATACAAATTTATGATTTTCATCGATGAAGTCGGGAGTCTTGGGATGGAATCACAAGCGAACAGAGTCTTGAAGTTGGTAAGCGTCTTGGAGTTGGTAGTTAGGCCCTTGTTGGCCGCTCGTGTTCTTTACCTTCGGGTGCCCAGGCGATTTGTAAGTGTACTCGGCCCCACCTTTGCTTGTTCATGATTGACACGCACGATTTAAACCTCGGGAACCTTACCTGCAGTGACACGGAGGGTGGGTGATAGACGGGGCGAGGTAGTAGGAAGAGGGTAGGTCATTCTGAAGAGGGTAATGAGAAGGAAAGGGGAAGTACGCAGGAAAAGAGAGGGCGACACAGGTGTAATGTGCCTCGCGCAGGTAAGCTAACCTCCCCGGGGGTGAATTGCTTCCAATCACAGGCAAACGATGAGTGGCGGAGTGACGCAACCCTGCCAGCCTCTAGTTACGCTCGCTAACACAGCGTATAAAATATGACGCGCTACACGGCACCGCTAGTTAGGCCTTGACACTAACAGAGAGAGAGAGAAGTTTATTGAAGTTTATTTTTATGACCAAAAATAAGCTAATTATGAACATAGTGTGGGTGTTAATGTTATGACAGTGTGTGTGTATGGAGCCAGGGATTACCGGCGTCAACACCGCTGAAATTATTCTTTTACTGTCGGTCAAATAAATATGATGTAGGTCTCTATAACTGGTAATTAATGATGATAATAGTAACATTTTTAAGTATGATGATCATCGGTTGTTTCGTCATGTTAACGACTGTCGCTCGTAGCACATCTCGCTCGTAGCACATCTCGCTCGTAGCGCATCTTTCATCTCTTGTCAGCTGTTTGGTGTCTTAATCCGACTCGCTTTATCTTACCCTTGAGTTGAGGGGAGTTCTTGATCCAAGGAAATGAATTTATCCTCCCCTTTGATGGGACCTCAATGCCTCCAGTTCCTCCAGGCACTTTATGGCCCCAGCGGGCTTAGCGCTTTCCACTGATTAACACAAATTTACTACGGAAATTTCCTTACGAAGTTTCCAACGACAGTTTCTAAACATTTCCTGGTAACTTGCACTATTTTTTTTAGTTTACAAAACTTTACAAAAACGCGTATTTTTATTTATAAATAAAAAAAATATAAGCCTGGTAACAAAATGGTATTTTATTATAAATGGTACACAATACCGATTAATTGACGAGTAAGGAATATAAAAAAGAACAGCAGTATCGTAGCTGGGGAAAAATCGTAGAAAAAATGGCACCCTATCGTCTCAGGCCTTCTCTACTTTTGTCGTCTCAGTTGTGACTTGACAATGGTCCATTACGGACCTAAACGTAATCATAAGGTTTCTCTCCTAAGTGCCGGGTTTTTCCTTGTGATGAGCAAGACACAGGTACAACGTTTGGGTAATTTAATTGACGGTACATAGCGCCTGCGTAGCAGGCTTTATTAGTCGAATACAGAGAATTAAAATCAATGAAACAGAATTGAAGAGGTAGAGTGAGGTGATCAGTGTTACTCGTGAAGGAGGTGGTCGAGAGTAACCAGGAGGCGTTCAAATGTGCAAGGTTATCATTGGTGCGAGAATGTGCTACTTAATGTGCACTTGGCACATATGTAGCACCCTCTCACTTGTGTTCTGCGATGAAATAGCAGCTTGCTCGAGTTTGGTGGTACTGTTGTTATTGTGGCTAGACTTACCACTGGTGGTACAGGTTCTAACTTTGCCCGTGCCGTATACCCCTCTTGCACTATGCACTTTCCCTCTCAGTTCTTCTGAGCACTTTCTTGTTATTCTAGTGCCAGAGTAGCCATACTCAGGCAGCGCCTTGAAACTTCGTGGCTGCATCCCTGTTTACTTTCCCGCGTCTGTTTCCTGCTCCTCTGCTTGCGTTATTACTTGATCCCTTGCTTGCGTTATTGGGAGTGGCCTGTTATTTTTAATCTAAATATATTTTTTTGTTCTTGCTGTTCGTTTTGGTCAGTTTATCATAACCCAGTTCGTGTCCCCCAACCGTTCTAATGGTCCTCTGTCTTCCCGGTCATTTAACCTATCCATCTGAATGACTGGCTACTATTGTCTTATTCGATAAACCTATCCGTCTGAGGCTTGGTCTGGGACTGGGGCGCTAATCCTGGTAGTCAGAGCCAGTCGCTACTATCCTCTCACCTGTTTAACCTATCAATATGAACAAGCCGTTGCTGTTCTCTCACCGTTGAGCTACCCTTGGAGGCCGCCGTGGCCGGGTGTGCCCTATACCCGGGGCACCTCCTATACTCAGGGCACCTCCTACAGGGTAATTATCAAGGATGACTGGTGATCTTGCATTCTTCTCTAGGACCGCCAGCTTTTCTCAGTGTCTTCCACCTAGCTATCAAGAGGGCGAGAGTGGCTAGTGAATACGCAGAGGTGATAGTAGTTGTGGTGGGGTAGCAGTGGAAATAATAGTGGTGGTGGAGGAGGTAGTAGTAGTATTGGTGGTAGTAATCGTAGTAGTGATGAGTAGTAGTAGTAGTAATAATGGTAGAAATAGTAGCAGTGGTGAAGTAGTAATGGTGGTGATTTTAGTAGTAGTATTGGAGGTGAAGGAAGGAGTTGGTGGTGATGCAAGGTAATATAGAAATTGCAGCACCAAATCAAAAGGAACACTAAAGCTGTCACGCACCAGGTCTCTATGAAGACCTGACCCGTCACCAAAACATGTGAGCATAGGAGAGTCATCTAGTAGGAGCTCGGTCAGTCATTGTCATGATTACTTTCTCATTTCCATCATTTATGACTCCTTTAAAAAGTGAATCCATTTGCGTACCCAAGTGTACATACTTAAACATCAGTGAGTGGCGGTTGGGACGAAGTGACTGGGTCATTCTGAGGGTGAGGACTGCTGATCTGATTGTCAGATGGGCGTTAGGGGTTCCTGGTGGGCGTTATGGACTTCTGATGGGTTAGCATCAGAGGATAGACAGGTAATAAGCACGTTCTTCATTAAGGAAAGAGCGAAGTCATCAGGTACCAGGAGGTAGGCTTCTCAGACTCTTGACTCCACCCCACCACTCTAGAGTTACGAGAGAGACTTTGTTTAGTGCTCTATTCTGGTATCCATCCCACTATCCCTTATGACTTTCACGTCTAAAATTAGAGTATCTTGAGTTTGGTAATGCTAGCAATTTTCTCCTAAGGGGGCTCGGCCCCCGCCTTAAGACAGACCAGCTCTTCTGCCTGCCTGGCCCCCCTTCCCTGGTCCTCCCCTATCCTCGACCTCTTCTTTCCTTATTCCTCCCCCACCTCCTTCCTTCCCTATTCCCTTCCTCTTCACCTCTTCTACAGCTGTTCCTGCGTCTAAAAACTCAGCGTTGCGTGTTGCAGAGCAAGAGGGCCGCTTCTAACGAGTGTCCGACAAGAGGTTTCACGGTGTCCGCCTGGGTGACACCCTGGCACTGGCCGCCGCTGTCCACCCGCCGCGGGACAGCCAATCACGCCGCCTATTGAAACCGTCCCGGGATTTGATTGGTTTAAATTGACGGAGGAAAATGATGATGGTCGGTTGGAGGCGTATTGAAAGTTCGATGGACTGGTCATTTAATGAAAACGGGCTCGATCATTATTTAGAACCAGTGCGACGAGGAACCACAAATTTAGTTTCTAAATTATAGTTTGCTTTCCGTACCTTGCTGGAAATGTTTAAGTAATTTATAATTTAACAGTCACTCGTAAGTTAAAATATTTCCTGACACCCGAGCTGTGACGATTGTTTACCGCTTCGTTAATGTTTTTTTTTTATATTCATAGAGACCGAACAGGTGAGAGACGAAGGTGAAGATTCAACTGAACTTACCCTTTTTTGTGTGTATCTCTTGAGACTCAGGATTGTGGGCCTTATGGTGTCCCGAGATGAAGCTCAGATTGCCTAAGTCTCTCACATAAGGGCGGGTTTTGAAGCGATTGGGGCACAGTTCCACAGCGAGATCATAATTCAGAGCCGTGATTACAAGAGCTCGGGGATTTGATTGCTGCGGCCTTATCTCGGAGCCATATCGGGATGAATGACTGGTGATATCCCGGTCCAGATTAGTATGATTTGCAAAATATCATCGAGGTCTGTCTAAGGATGAACCAAAGCCGTTCCATCTATTATCTCTCTTGGAGAACCACTTAATGTCCGCTTTGTTTCCACCACTGATATTGCACTCGCATTGGACCCTGGCAGCCTGTAACACCCCTCATGATTGGCCAGTGACAAACATGTTTTTATATTCTTATTGGCCAGTTCCAAAATTGTACGCATAATGATTGGCCATTCTGAGAGCGGCGTGTCCATAGCTGGAACATCATTGGTAGAGTGCTGACGGGGTCGCTGGCATGCTTCCTTATCTTCAAGATTATAACCTGTCAAAGTGTATATATTTCTCTCTCTCTCCGGATGTTAGTAGAATTAGGACACACGTGGTATGTGCGGTCGTCAGTGTTGAAGAGCTGGTGGAACCGGGTAGAGGCTATGTGAACTATGATTACGTTGCTGGTGCTGGTTTTATGAGTGACGTGGGGGGCCGGGCTCGTCATATTTGGAGTGACAGGTCAAGGGAAGCGGCAGAGGACTCTTACCTTTTTTTTTTTTTTTTTTTTTTATACACGCCCGTCCTCCAGGGCCCCATCATCTGCAAGAAGCTCCGCTCACCACACACACCCATCCACCTTCTGATGAGGTGTGGTTGTCATCTATATTTCTCAGTGGTTATATAAACTCACTGTCATCACTGTAGTGCTGGTGTTTACACTTTGTGACTAATAGAACCGAGATGATTATTATTGTTATTATTAATAATAAACCACGGTACTATGCCATTGTTTTACGACTAATTTGCCATGGGTTTCAAATCCAACTCGTTCAGAGGTTTCTTTACAATCGTATTATTACGATTTCGCGAGTCGTGAAAGAGTTATTACTAAATAATGAATTATAATTAATGTTGGTATATAGGTTCATATCGGTTTTAATAACCTTTACGTAATCGAGAGGTCCCAGACTTAGTAAATCAAAGGCACTTAGACAGCAAGTCTTCATTTTGTAGAGTGACGTTTCGCTCAGTGAGGAAGAAAATATTTTTAATAAAGGCTTGTCGAGTCAACGTGCCCTTTGATTCACTTGCTGCTGCCCTACTTCTTTCCCTCAGGCTCTCAACTTAACACCCTAACTAGAACAGGGCCCATCAACACCACACTTTCCAGGGTAAATTCTTAACAGAGTGGCTTTTTTTTAAGATTTTGCTCCATATTTATTGTACAGTGCCACTTGAGTGGATATCACTTATCTGTTACAAGCAAATTTAGGAAACTTGTTTAATATATCCAGTATGTTATTTTCATTAATAATATCTTGACATGTCGCATCCACTGTAATGATAGTTCATATTGTCCTAAATATTTGACACGACACCTTTTACAAGGCATCTTTGAAGAATCGGTATTTGTAGGTAATGCTTACGTAAAGTTAATTGTATATAATTGACTTGTGAGGGTGTTGAGGCCGTGTTCAGACCAGCAGTGTTGTTCTGACTGGTTGTGAGGAGTGTTGAGGCCGTGTTCAGACCAGCAGTGTTGTTCTGACTGGTTGTGAGGAGTGTTGAGGCCGTGTTCAGACCAGCATTGTGCTGACTGCTGCTTGTGGTAGTTACTGAATGTCTTTCCTTCTGTTATAATCCCAAGACTGCATGGTAGTACAGTTCTGGAGACTGTCAGTGTTACACTAGTGTCTTAGTTTACATAACTCTGGTGCCTTAGTGTGTGTACTCAATTATTTGTGGTTGCAGGGGCC
Organism: Cherax destructor; assembly: GCA_009830355.1. Classification (NCBI taxonomy): domain Eukaryota; kingdom Metazoa; phylum Arthropoda; class Malacostraca; order Decapoda; family Parastacidae; genus Cherax; species Cherax destructor. Next base: position 576,775 of record WNWK01000010.1, read on the forward strand.
GAGTCGCAGCTTCTGGCTCTTTGAGCCGTGGCACAGTATTTTCGTCTTGGTTAGTTTTGTTGTTTAAGTACTTGATTCGACGTGGCTTGACTTGATTTGATGTCATTGTATTGTTTGATTTGTCGTTGCATTTCTTGATTTGTCGTTACATTACTTGATTTGTTGGTTTGTCTTTGCCGAGCTAATATTGACAAAATGATAGTACCCTGAGCCAGTTGCTTAGCATGTCCATCATACAGTGGCACCAGTGACAGCTGACTATCAGATCAACAACCACCAGCAATATGGAAGCCAAAATAAAATAAGGAACACTCAGGCTAACTTCTTACTGCCATAGTGTGTAGCTGTGGGTTTGCAGGTGTTAGATCCACAGTAACAGCACTTATCACCTGTGTCACTACAGGAGTGGAGGGACAGTGTTAAGATCACGGTAACTGTTGTTAGGGGGAACCCCTAAGCAGCGCGAGGAATATCAGCAACAATAACAGTAGCAGCAACATAGGGGAGAGGACCTCAGAAGTACTTCTGTTACAAAAATTTAACATCAGAGCTAGGTTATGCCGCATCGACACAGCGTCAACGGTAAGTATGAGGATGTAAACAGTGGCAACAGAGAGAAGTAGGCAACACACACACACACACACACACACTAACACACGCAGGAGTCGTGAAGCAGCGTAGCGAGGGAAGGGAGGGTCGGACCGCCTGCATCGATTAACAATTTGCATGGGAAGCACCCGATTAGTCCTGCCCCTCACACTGCCGCCCTGCACATGCACCTCTCCCCCCCCATCTACTCCCTATCCTGCACCCTGCAACACCAAGTACACACAAACACACCCCACAACACACATCTTAACACTCGACGTCACCTCACGGGAGCAGAGGAACTTCCATCACCAGGTTCGCTATTATAGGAAAGTGAATACACTGAATGTGCAAGTCGTAGAGGAAAAGTCCATACACAGCTTTAAGAGTAGGTATGTTAGGGCTTAAGAGGCTAGAAACCCAGTAATGCCAGAAAACGAAACATAAAGAAGCGAGACCAGGAGCGACGGCGCTGCTCCCGGAAATACAAATCAGTGAGTACCACGCAGTGCTGTAGTAAGAAATCTAGCTGAGTAACATTTAAGGGACCAAGTCTGGGGACACACAACACTGTATGTAAACACCGGAGCACTGCTAGATCACTCAGGTGAAATATTTCACTCTCGACTTTTGCAAAAAAAACTTCGTTCGTATAATTTTTCATCGTCTTATACTGCAACTGCCTGATCAACCAGGTTGTGATGGTACTGTGGGCCCACGGACCGCTAGCATCAACAATCTTGCATCAGACCTGGCTGCCAGGGAAGAACTCTCGACAGTGGTCAGAGGTATGCCACATGTTGAGGCGGCTTGAGAAGCAGAACTTGGATTAACATACTCAGGGAAGTGTTAAACCCGTAGGGGGTCACGCAGCTCGAAATATTTGAGAAAGTGTCACTCTTGTAGGCTTTGTTGGGAAAGTCATTTAGTATCCTAAGGTTAGTGACAGGTAACTGTCGTCAGTGACACCTGTACCCTCCTCTCTCCTCAGCCTTTCCCTTCCTTCTCTCACCTCCACCCTTCACTCACGCCACCGTCCTCCCTTCTTCACGTCTGCCTTTCTCCCCCTCACACGGGGAACTGCTCCCCCCTCGAGCTCTCGTGCGCTGCTGCTGTTGTCCATCACCGCTAAGTTACTGCTCCGTCACACGTTCGTAACCCCCCCCCCCCTCAGCAGTGACAGTCTCCTCTTCTCCCGCCTCTGTTCTGCTTCTTGCTCTTACCTCTCTATCCTCTCCTCCCCTCTCTATCCTCTTCCCCTACATCCTGTTCTCAACCTCTTTTCCTGTCACCCCCTCTTCATTCCGTTCTCCCTGTTTTTCCCTTCCCATTTTCATCCTATTCTCTTTCCTATTCATCTCGTACTTTCACCCTCTTTTTCCCCCTCCCTGTTAATCCTGTTCTCTCCGCCTCCTCCCACCAGTACCTTCCTACATTCCTAATGCTCCCAAGGCACCTGTATTATGATCTCATTGGTATTTTTAGTTCGTAGTGGTCAAATGTCAATTACCTTAACTATTATTCAAAACCTCAGCACTATCACCTTCACGAGAATCAAGGACAGGAGGGGAAGGGTATTTAGAATAAACAAACATTTATAATGAAATAAAGTAGACGAGGAATAATGAAAGTTTCTGAGATGTTCAGAACAGTGACCACTGAACCACGCTCAGTCGTCTTGGTTCAGAACCTTTCCCTTTTTGGACCATGGTAATGTCTGTACATACCTGTGTCCGCTTTCCAGGGTTCTTCTACCCCTTGAGGCTAGGCTTCATTGTTGGTTTATTGATCAAGCAGGTTTTTGCTGTTTCAACTATTCGTTTAAATAGACACATGAACAAAGACTAGGTCACATTAGAAAACTTTTCTCTCCTGAGACTGAAACGTTTTGTAATGTGTCGTAGTGTTTGCCCACGTGTCTTCTATAAATCTCTTGTCGGCATCAATTACCAATGTCTATACCGTTATTATTCTTAATAATAATAATAATATCATTTGTAGAAGTAGTACTCTTGAGTCATACAGCGCCTTGGAAATGGGTGATAGTCTGGTTTCAAGGAACTTCCTCCCTTGAAAGGAACGAGATCAATGACTCTCACCGGTCGAGTGTTTTATAAATGATCGCTAGATTGCCTTTTGCTAAGTTGATATTGGTGACATCTGACTGTTTGATCTCTAGTGATGAAGTTACACTCGTGTATTATTATTATTATAATCAAAATAGAAGAGCTAAATCACAGGGGTCTACTCTCGTGTAGATGTTTCGCTTCGTTCTGGACCTGTCTTCTGGTCTCCTCTTATTTTTCTCATTGAGTTATTGCTTGACAGTGCTCCACGATGGATTGAAAATTCACTAGTTTTCTCTCCTAAGTGCGGAGGTAATTGTGAATTGTTCCAGCCACGGTATTGTGACTTTTCTTCATATGTAATCCGGTGGTGACGGTGGTACTGACTTGTGGTGGTGGCGACAGCGGTGATCAGCCTGGGTGACTGGCGAGGATGTATCATTGGAAGAATAATGAGGCGCTGTTACTTATTACGTGTCCTAATCAATGGATAATAGTAATGATTTGCTTGGTGCTTTCCGGTTCATGTAGAGGGTGGGTGATGGGTGGAGGTGGGTGGGGAAGGGGAAGGGAAGGGGGGTGTCAGGTGTGTTACCTTGGCAGTTAAAGCAGTCTAGAAGTCCCCTTCACCCACACACAGGATTTTATTACGTGATGTAGGAAACCCATCCTGTGTGATGGAGTAGCACAGGGAAGCATTGTTCCCACTGTGTAACATCGTGTAGACTAGGAGACATTCGTTGGCTAACTAACCAGAGGAACCTGGGTTCGATTTCCGAGCAGGATGAGTATGGACGTCTCCATAAACTGCCTGCCACGAAATAGTTGTCCGAGTGCTAGTAGACTGTCGTAAACCCGTTCTGGGGGGGGGGGAAGTACAAATATTATTATTTGAAACTGTACACTACGAGCATTGTTCTGTTCCTGTTGCTACAAATAGACAAATCTATTTGGTTTATATCAGTTTCTTAGTTTTTGCTTTGGACGAGTGGCCTGTACACGTTCCTCGCACAAAAGGTAGTTTTTTCTCTTGGGAGAGTTGAGTTATTGTTGACATTACAATGATGATAAATTGCTGAAGTGTTTGGTGGACACCAGCACAGACGGAAGCGCCACCTAAGTATTGAATGTTTGCTTCACTTTGTCGTTATGGGGGTAAGTGTGGATTGAAAACAGCGGAATGTTATTGTATTTTTTTTTTCATGTTTATCGTACAGGGAGAGTGATGGTCGTGGATGTGGATCATACTTCGATCTCCATTGGTTTCTTCTCCTGTGTATTAGCTAAAGCACATTTGTCTAAAATTGAATACATGGATTATCACTATGAATTCATGACGGGAATATTAATTCATGACAGGAATAAATTAAATAAAATGCATTTCATTGCATCGTTTTTCAAATAACTCACAACCGTTGGGAATTATTTCGTAAATGTCTTTCTTACATAAATCAGTTACTAGCTCTAGAGAATTTATTACTTTATTTCGTAGTCTATGTACAAGTTAAAATATTTACCGTAATTACTATGGCATCACTTCATATTCACGGCGTATACTTATGTCAGCTCATATGCTGAAATATCAAATGCAGGTGTGGTCGGATATCGAGGGCGTATACATGGCTGGGTGGAGCTGGCAACAGCTGACGGATGTAAACAAATGCAGCTACCAGGTGGTGTTGGTGACGGAGACAAGATGGCTGCCGCCAGATAATAAAGGTGTGACGTTGACAGACGTAAAATACCGTGCTAGGCATTTCTTGCACGGACCTTGAGATTGTCGCATCAATGCTAATAACAGCCCAGACCTGGACGGCGGTATTTGTAAGATCAGTGATACTCAAAAACTTGAAAAGCGTCTCAACCTCCGTAGTGCAAAACTATTACAAGATATCACAAATATTACCGGAATGATTGTAGCAATTCTCAAGAGGAAACTAAACAATTATTTCCTGCAAATACCTGATCAGACAGGTTGTGGTGGTTGAACCTGTGGGCAGCCACCACCACCACAACAAGCGGGTTGCGAGAGTCGAATAGTCAAAAGCGGTGATAGGTATATTAGAATGTGACAGAAGGGTGGCGGCTATGTCAAGTAGCATTGGCTTGCTATTGCTGATTTATAATTGTCAAGGAAACTCCCCAGATACGAGTCTGTCTTTTGATGACCTCTTCTGAGGTGTCGTTGGCCTTATGATTGGGAGGGGAGGGGGAGTAGGAAGCAGTAAGGAGTAACCCTCTGCCTTGCCTGTTATCTGTGTTTGCGTGGTCGCTGTGTTTGCTTTTCCGCTGTTTTTTCTTGCTGTGTGTGTTCTTGTTCGCTGTATGTCTTGTTCACTAAGTGCTTGCTTGCCGGAACTTGCAACTAACCCGTGGTGTCACCATATCATTTAGAGTTTAGGTGCAGTGTAATAACTCACCGTTGCTGGTTTACCGATGATGAAGACCAGACTGCAAGGTTTCACAACACGAGGGCGTTGAGTTGAGCTTCCCTAAGAATGGGTAACTGGTGCAGACATGGGACATCATAGGTATAATGGACGCTTTTTAGTTTATAGGAAGCATCAGACAATTATCTTTAAGCAGAGCTGCATGACCCTCGTCGGTTTAGCGCTTTGATTATAATAATTTAAGCAGAGCCAGCTGTGAGACTTCACTCATTCTGATATATCTTATCTCACTGTGTCTGTCTCCCATTCTTCACCTATTCCTGTATCTGCCCAAGCCTTTTTGGTTCCTTTCCTGTTGTTTCTACCTTTGTAAGTCTCTGGCGTGATAAGTTGCTTTGTTTTCCTTAAAATCTAGAAAAATGCGGCCTACCTATCCATTTTTCCAGCAATTACCATTATTTGTTTCCATTATTCTATCTTAATACTTGACGTGATTCCTAAGTCAACATTTAAACTCCCTAAGTATCCATGCTGGTTGTCTCCTGAGATCTCGTCGACTACCTTAACCAACATACTTGTAAGCGATACTAACCTATATTTAACTCAGTGTTTACCGTTTACTTTTTTATATTGAGACCACATTTTGCCCTTTTCTGGTTGAAGAATTAAACACTTTTGCAACTTGTTGGTTTTTTAAACCATTTACATCAGGTTTTTTTTTGTTGCTTGGCTGTCTGTATAGGTACAACAGTTCAGTTTAATACAGAATGTCTTTGTACACGAAACACAGACAGTAATGGAAGGAAATTCGAAAAATACACTAGCTAACAAAAGTTTTAAGCTAACTTTGATGCGCTGGTCACGAATCTGAGCTGGTCTAGTCATCATTATTTAGACTAAAGTTCAGGAACCACATGACACATGTTATCTAACAATCATAAGTATTATATTAAGAATGGTGAATGCAATGACAAAACTAATCTTTTCTTATCGTAAATTCATTATATATATAATGTTGTGCCGAATAGGTAAAATTGGTCAATTAGCAAGAACTCGTTTAAAATTAAGTTCTTTCTAAAATTTTCTCTTATACGTTTAAAGATATATTTTTTTCACTTATGTTAATGTAAAAATTAATAATTTTGTACCAAAAGAACCTTAGAAAACTTTCCTAACCTTATTATAACAAGCGCAATTTAATTTAGCCTAATCCAACTAAATATATTTTAGATAAGTTTACAATAATAAAACACAATGTAATATTTTTTTTTCGTTAGGTTCAGAATGATTTTTGCGAAATTATTGCATACACAAATTTTCGCTTCCCTTATTCGGCAAGAAGAGCGTTGCTATTAAAGCCAAAATCGCACCACATATATATATCAGTAAGACTTATTTTTTTTTTTTTTTGCTTGTGTTTAATATGACCTCCACAGCAGTAGTCAACTATCAAACTAAACGTCAGGTTTCCTTTATATTCCTTCTCCATGATATCTGTCTTAGTGAAATTGTGGGGGGTCTATTTCATAGACTGTACGTGTTGGAGCAAAACTAAGTTCAGATTTAATTTAGCGTCTTAACATTAGTTAGAAACACTTGTTTTTTTAAATGTGAATTTAAATCGTTGTTGACCAGTTTTCTCTTTCCTTCCTTACTACCATCATCTTCCTCTCTTTCCTCTTCCACTCTCCTCTCTTCCTCCAAGCATTTCCTCCTGTACCCCCCTTTGCCACTCTTCCTCCCCTCCTTCCCCTTGCCACTGGACTGTTTACAGCTAGCATGACAAACTTGGGGAACTAACGACACTAATATCCTTGCCGGGCATGTTTATGATTTCCTGTGAACACTGATAGTTGTGTAATAAATCACAGGCCCAACTTATGATACTTATTGCGGGCGTCAGTGTGGGGCAGGATACGAGGGGTGGGGATGGGGGCTTCCAATCACCCCTCATGCGTTGAGGGCTTCCAATCACCACTCATGGGGTAGGTGGGTGCTTCCAATCACCCCTCATATACCCCCTCATAGGGGAGGTGGGGGCTTCCAATCACCCCTTATATACCCCCTTCATTGTTTCCCTTCTCTCCACAATAAATTCTCCCCTCAAGGAGCTTTCCTCACTTCTACTATTTCTCTGTTATCATCCCTTGCTTAGTCTCCAGTTCTTCCTCTGTTCTCTCACTTCCCATTTTACTCTTCATTACGTCCTTCCTGCCTCTTTAAAGCACCACCTTACATCATTGAAAGTGGGAAGAGAAGAGTTTAAAAGGAAGAGAGAAATATCTCCTCTCTAGCATATTTATGTCACTAGTTTAATATATTTTGATGTCATTAACATTATTTATAGGTGATGGAAGTGTTTTGTAATAGTAATTTTATTCGACTTTGATTTATTGCATCGTTAGATTTATTAATATTGTATTATTTTGTTAATGATTGAGCATGATGTATTGTGTTGTAAAACTGTTGACATACCTGCGACCCGTCTCGAGGATTTTTCTGCTCTCGTAGTATCAGAAATCTTCCCTATGAGGATAGACTGAGGCCCTGAATCTGCACTCTCTAGAAAGGCGTAGAATTAGGGGGGATATGATTGAGGTGTATAAATGGAAAACAGGAATAAATAAAGGGGATGTAAATAGCGTGCTAAAAATATCTAGTATTGACAGGACTCGCAGCAATGGCTTTAAGTTGGATAAATTCAGATTCAGGAAGGATATAGGAAAGCATTGGTTTGGTAATAGAGTTGTCGATGAGTGGAACAAACTCCCGAGTACCGTCATAGAAGCTAAGACTTGTAGTTTTAAAAATATGTTGGATAAATACATGAGTGGGTTTGAGTTGGACTTTATGCTACTAGGTCAGATGCCGTGCTCTTCCCTTAAGTGAATGTGACTGACCTAACTAGGTTAAGGCATTGGCTTAAACCGGTGGGAGAATTGGACCTGCCTCGCATGGGCCAGTAGGCCTGCTGCAGTGTTCCTTCTTTCTTATGTTACCAGGTCTGTCTGCTGACCATCCGGTCAGCTAAGTTGTAGCTGGCACTGACACCCGCAGGTCTTGCACTAACATGTATAGTACACGTTACTTTACCAGTATTTATAAACATCCCAGAAGGGGGGTGTCTAATTCTTTATCTTGTCGGTATTATATACTATTCATATACAACATCCCAGAAGGGGATCGAAATATACGGATCAATTAACCTCATGAGTGTCCATGGGGGTTATTATTGAGCACTGACAAGTGTTCATTACACTTTAGTTATTCATGTTAATGTAAATATACTAGTAAATAATGTGTGCAGCAGATATTTATTAAAAACAACTGACGGAAATATGTAGACATACGTAAAGTTTGTAAAAAACTAGTGAGATAGCGTGGTAAATCTGCTCCAGCTTCCACCCCTTTACCTGATCAGTCACTTGCAAAACTTTGATAAGGGCCAAGTGTTTGCAACCAGACTAGTCATAGAGCTGAAGGGTGTACACCGAGGAGAGATTGAAGGAACAACCTGACGACAGTGAAAGAGAAGATGCCTAGGAGAGACATGATTACGACATACATGATAATCAGATTACTAAGCGAGCTGGGAAGATACCGTTTAAACAAAGATTACCAAGAAGAAGAGGGCATAGATATAAGTTAAAAGTACTGAGTCACAGGGATGCTAAGAAGTACTTCTCAGTGTGAGGGAAGTGAGATGAACTTGATGTAAGAGTCGTAGACAAATTTAATACAAAGTTTTCAAGAGATATGATAGTCCTGAGAGGTTAGCACCCAGCGATGCCAGTCAACAATGTTTTAAGAGGCGGTGTCAGGAGCCAAGATTCAACCCCCACAAACACAAATCGGTGAGTATGTGCGCTCCCACGTAAGGTAATCTTAAGAAAATGGGAAGAATATAGTTTAACACCTGAAGAGAAGCTGGCTTTGCACGCAAAAGCAACACAGATTTAGAACTGGCAGATGTATGTCACAGACATACTAGAAATCTAGAACCTGACTGAAAGAGACATTATTATATCGAATAGTCGAAAAAAATAGATCTTAAACTGTGGGAAGAGCGTCAACACTGCTGTAGCGGAGACTGATCCACAAGCTGAAGATGTCAGGGTGTCACGAGAAGCTTTATCATGGTTCAGAGTGTCTGAAAAATAAAATATCTCCACACGATACACTACCTGGAGCTCCTAAACCCCCCTCCTGGGGCCTACACACTCCATCTGGGGCCATAAGCACCTTTCCTATATTCCTAAACATCTCTGCTGTAGTTCTAAACACTCTTGGGCCCCTACATACCCCTCCTGGGTCCCTACATAACCCTCGCCCACACCACACACTGACTGGCACTCTCCTGGAGCCCAGAATGGCGGCGACAGGTACCCATGAAGCGGCATCGGCGGCCCAGTTTATTAGATCAGCCGCACTTTTATTTAGAGGAATCACGCGGCGTTGGTAATCCAAACTGACAAGAGAATAATAATTTTCACCCGGTTACCTTTGTAATTCCGCCCCCACTGTGCAACAATGGGATTTTCCCTCGTTCGTTCACGCTCAGAGAGACACGCTGCAACGCTGTTTTCCCCTCAATCTCTCTCTCTCTCTCTTCCTCATTCTCTCTCATATGAACTTAGGCGCGGAGAGAGCTAAGACTAGACCCCCACAAACACAAATCAGCAAAAACACTCGTTCACGGTCTGGGAAGAAGTATCGGAATGGAGGAGTATAACAAGTGACGTGTGAGTGACGCGGTGGTATCTTACGTCTTTTGTTTTACACATGAAAAAGAGCCCACAGTTTCAAGAACAGGTACGATAAAACCGTAGACTACAATAACCAGTAATGTCAAGTATCCGTTGTATGCTGTTTTTTATTAATAGCTTAACTTAAAGCACAGATTTCACGAGAAGGTACGACGTCATATCCTCCCAAAACACAGTAACGTCAGATTATGTGACTAAAGATGCGTATACATGGAGGGTGTTCGGGGTTAACGCCCCCGGGGCCAGGTCCATGACCAGGCCAGAAGCTGATGCTCGAATCTGCTAACAGGAATCGGTGAATACAAACAAGCTAATTTAATGTGTGGAATAGTCCTTCCTCTTAACCAGCCATCATGACACTGTTGTAAAACAGTCAAATGGGTGACTGTTTCGCGTAGTCGGTGCCCGTTTTCTGTTCGCGTGGCAGACTTTTTTTCAGCCTTTTATTTCATATTTATAGCTTTTCTAATCTAGAAAAACTAGAAATGTGTTGTAAACTGTATGTGAAGCGACAGAGTTGCTAGGAGGATGGCTTGCGTGAGGATAGTGCATTGTGTAAATGAATTCATGACAGCTGGCAGAGTTAAAGTGGTGTCTTGAGTGAGATGCAACAAGCAGCATCCCACGAGATGATCTCTAAATGAGATGCTACACATTCATGTACAAGCCAAGCAAAGGAGAGAAATTCTTATAAAAAGGAATAATGGGGGTTGACAGCCCCATTCAAGACAAGGGTAATATCAGACTTGAAACAGATAGAGATATCAATAAAGCATTTAAACTACTGGGAATGCCTTATAGTACTGAATATGTACTCTCAAGAGCGGAGAAGAGATGCATGATAATATATACGTGGAAGATACTCGAAGACCTAATCCCATTGTAACAGAGATCATCGCAGTGACTAAAGTGGTAGAACAGAAACTATAAAGTTCATAAATAAAACGGACACGACAATATTGTGGATCCTGAAGGAAGGCTCATGAGAGTTCCGCTGTCCACTCGTAATTATATTTCTTGCCTTTCAAGAAGTTAAAATCAATGACAATTGCAAAACGACAAATATTGTGCCAGTATATATAAAAAAAGTGATCGGAACATTTCAAATATTAGGTCCATCTCGCAAAATTAGTTTTTAAACCATTAAAAGTAAAGAAATCAGAGTAGGTGAGATTGCGATTCTTGTTAACTTAATTCGGGGCCAGAGCGACACTTATCTTTCATGATCAATTTTTTTTTTTTTTTTTTTGGGGGGGTTAATACTTACGAAAATCATACGAAGGAAGTGTGCGTACTGTGTGCACTTGAAATTAATACAAATCTTATGATATGTGTTATAAAGAACAGTTCTGAAAGCTACATAATATAGGCCGATGCTGAAGGAAGTCATTATAGCAGATACAAGATTTGTAGTACGAAAGACAAATTTAACAATAAAACTAGTGGGGGTTCCACAAGGATCAGTTGTAGCCCCGCTAATGTCTCTAAGTAATATAAACGAGTAACTCTTATGAATATATTTGGAGCTTATGCAAAAATTTTGGGCAAAGTAACATCACAGGCACTAAACATCACACAGACATAAACACACACTCATTTCGACCCGAAAGAAATGTTTTACTTTAGAAGTAAACAAGTGTAGCCTTCGCCCTGCCAATACACGGACAAGAACATAAACATCGGAAGACGGACGTGGATGAGCGCGCGCGCGCGCGCGCGCACACACACACACACACACACACACACACACACACACACACATGTCCTTAGCTGCGCACAATAGCGCACACTGCTTGGTAGATCCACATGCAAGTACATGTCCTTGTGTAGTGGCCTAAGCACCAGCACATGTCCGTCATTGTCAACCACGCACACGCATGTGTTTGAGTGATCATGGTCTCTTCGCGAGTCCTTGGGTAGTTACGCGAGGCGTGCACGCGCAGACGCACGCACATGCACGTATGCGCGCGCACGCAGCTGGCCTTCAGGAAGATGACTAGTGTGATTTATGTGTCATTGTTCCCCCAGCGTCGTGTCATAAATGAGTTACGACTTCAGTTACTCGTGACGATATACCCCCACCCACCCCAACACCTCCCAAACACCCACCCCCAACTCCCCAACACACTTCCATCCTATTTATCATACACCCCCACGACCCACAACTATCTCCCCCACACGTACATCCCCGTGGCGACTACCACCACTACTATCCCCAGCTACCACCATCACCCGGTTATCAAACCTATTATTCCAGCGTTTACTTTGTCACGTGATTAATGACGTTGATGTCAGTGACGTCACGAGGCATTATCAGCTAATTGTGTTGTCTTGCTTCATAAAATCAGTTTAGCGAGACCATACAACCCGTTTAGGGACGCCAACTATTTCTGTCAGAACTCTGCGGGCTGCAACAGCTTGGTTGATCTGGTGATCAGTCGATTCTAGAAGCTAGTCGCTGGTAATGAGGTGGACGTGGAATTAATGTTAGCATATGTCTTAGGTAATTAAGAAATAGGGCTAAAGAGGCCAGAAATAAGTAATGTCACTCAAAGTTCAAGAGGAGGGGCCAGGAGCTAATGCACGACCCCCCTCCCCGTTTTGGCAAGGCCCTTCCAAGCGACATCAACATAAACCTGGCCCATGGCCGGGCTCCGGGAGCAGAGACTCGAAACTCACCAAAGGTAAAGGCAGGAGAATTGGTGAAATACCTTTTGTTTTTTTTAAATAAACTCTGCCATAAGACTAGGGCTTTCCCTTCAACAGAATAGAGTTTTTAAGACAATGTAAATGGACACAGATGCAAAAGACATTTTATTGTGGCAAAGTTTCGCTCTCAAGGGGCTTTGCCAAAGCTGGCAAGCGAAATGTTGCCACAATAAAATGTCACATTAGTTGCAGCTGTGTCCATTTTGTCGGTAATTCTACCATTATTACTAACCCAATGCTGATTAGTTTATTTACATCTTTCTGTACTTCATGGTAAGTAGGGCAGAAAAAATAAGCTATAATTTACGCTTAGAAAATTCTCATGGGATTGGTCCCAAATCATCACAACGATATCAACCCCTACGAAAGAGCTCTCTTTCGGCAGACGGTACGAAATACCCTTAAGGAAAGCCAGTGGTGCATGGAAAATACTAAACTCCCTAGAAGGGACAAGCAAAATTTCAATACCCGCCCTTCATTAAGTGGAATTACCAACAGGCTTCTAGCCGTCGTCAAACTGGAATTTGATAAGTTCAGTACCTGATTAGCCCGGCAGAGGCGCCTATATTGGACTGCGCGACACGAACTATCAATTAATTGGGCCGTTAACCAGTAGGCCTGGTCTTAGACCAGGCCATGAAGGTGGTCAACCCCGGAACCACCTACAGCAGGGGTCCACAACCTGTGGCCCCGCGGGCCGCATGCGGCCCTCCTCAAATTATGATCACTTTTATGTAGGTTCCACTCTACCTAATGTCAACAAAACCGTGCGGCCCTCATCACACATTTGACCATCAAATGTGGCCCACTTGGGTAAGAAGGTTGAGGACCACAGATCTACAGGCAATATACACCAGAAAAATCAACATTTCCACTTACAAAAAATACTGATGTGGGAACAGCGATTCAGCAGTGAAGCCTCACACCGAGAGACTGACGAGGTGGTAAGCGGAGAGTAAATGTAGTCCTTCACCTGGGCCTTCCTGCCTCTAACAGCTGGTCAGGTCCTCGCTGATGTTAACCTGATTAGAATAAATGTAAACGTTATTTAACGGTTTTCTAAGAAATTATTGATATTAAAAAAGAATAATAATAATAAATAATTAGCAGTATTAACGTTCAGGTGTAAATATGTAAATATTTTTCTATATTAGTATTAAAGTATTTTAGTATTTATTATTATACTGAGTATTATTAGGTAATTATTATTGTAATATTTGAGTATTAATAAGTTTAAAGTATTTACTAGTATTAAAAGGAAAATATTCAATTAACGTGTTAAATATTTATTAGTACCTAATAACAATTATACACTATTAATACTCGTAAATGATACATAACGGTGTTTAATTAAAGTAAGCGAGTGTCTATGGTGCTGACTTGTCCAGTGATCTCATTTACAGGCAGGCCCCGCTTATACAGCAGGTTGGGTTCCAGGCTACTGCCGTGGAGTGAAACAGCTTTTTTTTCACTTGCAAATGCATATAGAAGCCTGATAACATGTTTACATTATTATATATTGTGTAACAGAGCTAGGCCTAAAAATGCATATACAGTACAAACATTATTTACCTTAAAATAATTAATGAAGAATGGGTATAATTGAAAATTGCATTAGCGAAACGCCGTAAAGCGGAAAGACAGAGAGAATCTCACTGGAGCAAAAAAATAAAATGGTAGTCTATGTATAGACGGAATATTTTGAAAATATGCCATGTAATTTCCTGAGTAACGCTATCTGTGCATCACCCACTTTCGGAAGGTATATAGCTTTGCTACGTGTAAAAACTAATAATACTGGCCAACAATGGTTTAAGTTTACGTTTAGAAACTGGTGTTTCTAATGTTAGGACGCTGAATTCAAATCTGAACTTGAGTTTTACTCAAACACGTAAATTTTCTGTGAAATAGAATCCCCCTCCTTCCAGGGAGAACGATCTCACCAAGACAGCCATAATGGAGAAGACATATAAAGAAAACCTGAAGATCAGTTTGATGGCTGACTACTCCTGGACTGGTGTGGGAGTGATACTGAACTTATAAGCGCAGACTGAAAACTGTGGGTAAATACGTCTGTATGGAGTTATTTTTTGTCTTATGCATATATAATGAATTTATATTACGATTAGTTTTTGTCATTACATGCACAATACTTAATATCCATGCATAATATAATACCTAAATGCATGATATAATACGTATGATGGTTAGGTAACATGTGCTTCTTCGATAGTCAAAATATTGACCATAACAGCTAAAAAAAATTGTGATACTCAAGAAGCTGAAATTAGTGATCAGCGCATTAAAGTTAGTTTAAAACAACCAGTTTGTTTTCTGAACTGAGTAAAAAGTTTAAAGTTTGTTGGCTAGTGTTATTGTTGTATGTTCAGTGGAATTATTTTACCTCCTCCCCTTTCAACTCTCATCATTCTCTTACCCGCAACTTCAATCCATTATTCCCTTCAGCCAACACTGATTAACAAAGTTCGCAAATCTGAACATTGTCTATATCTTCAGCAGCTCGACAATGAAAAAACTGATATATATATTTAGTATTACACCAGAAAGACTACACATCGACTTACATAAAATACTGACGAGTGAACAGCGATCCAGCGTAAGGCCCGACACCAGGAGTCTGACGAAGTAATGAGAGCGTCTGCTGCAGTTTTTCTCCATTCATGTTCTTATGACAGGTTTTCAATGCCTCTGATGGGTAGTCATTGTGTAGGTTAACCTGAAATGTATTCAAAACTATAGCAAAGGTTTTATTGTAAATGTAACTACAACACTTGAGTAACATTCCAAAAAAAAAAAAATACGAAATATGGTTAATATAACAGTAAAAAAAACTCATTCACAGTAACAGATTATGAATACGTTGAGGTCTAATTTACGAACATATACGATGCAGTAATATACACAATCAGCAAAACCATTGGTGAATAATGGAAGTGAAATTAATAGCAGCAAAATCATTGGTGAAAGTACTAAAAAAAATACGGATATTTGCAAAAGTAGATAGCGGCCTTGCAATGCACAAATGACCATTTTTAACTGATAAGAACAAATGTTAATGCTGTCGTGATAACCGAATCTGTATACAGATTTAAGTATTGCTTCTACACTTTTATTTAACAATGAACCACAAGATGTAGAATTGTTTGCCAGACACCAGAAAAATATCCCCCTCCCAACCATGGGACGCCACCTTCCCATTAAAATTTTGGAACGCCGTGTATATTTTGTACATCAGAATAAAAAGGAAATGATGTTCCACCCATCAAACTATAGTGCAAATCTATAAAAAAAAAAGCCCCAGCACATCGTGGTTTAGCGCTTCTATTTGATTATAATAATAATTGGAATGAAATTGATGTGCCACAACATTATGCAACTTAAAAATGTGTCTAGAGGGAGGAGCACATCCCCCTCATTTAAATTGTTTGAAAGCCGTATTATTGTTGCAATCAGAACGTAAGCGGTAAACCCAAAAGGGGTTGAATGACGTATACCCTGTCGTGGCTGACCACCAGCAACACTACCATCAACTGTCGTGGCTGACCACCAGCAACACTGCCACCAACTGTCGTGGCTGACCACCAGCAACACTGCTACCAACTCTCGTGGCTGACCACCAGCAACACTACCATCAACTGTCGTGGCTGACCACCAGCAACACTGCCACCAACTGTCGTGGCTGACCACCAGCAACACTGCCACCAACTGTCGTGGCTGACCACCAGCAACACTGCCACCAACTGTCGTGGCTGACCACCAGCAACACTACCATCAACTGTCGTGGCTGACCACCAGCAACACTGCCATCAACTGTCGTGGCTGACCACCAGCAACACTACCATCAACTGTCGTGGCTGACCACCAGCAACACTGCCACCAACTATCGTGGTTGACCAGCAACACTACCATCAACTGTCGTTGCTGACCACCAGCAACACTACCACCAACTGTCGTGGCTGACCACCAGCAACACTACCACCAACTGTCGTGGCTGACCACTAGCAACACTACCACCAACTGTCGTGGCTGACCACTATCAATACTACCATCAACTGTCGTGGCTGACCACCAGCAACACTACCACCAACTGTCGTGGCTGACCACTATCAACACTACCATCAACTGTCGTGGCTGACCACCAGCAACACTGCCACCAACTGTCGTGGCTGACCACCAGCAACACTACCACCAACTGTCGTGGCTGACCACCAGCAACACTACCACCAACTGTCGTGGCTGACCACCAGCAACACTGCCACCAACTGTCGTGGCTGACCACCAGCAACACTGCCACCAACTGTCGTGGCTGACCACCAGCAACACTGCCACCAACTGTCGTGGCTGACCACCAGCAACACTGCCACCAACTGTCGTGGCTGACCACCAGCAACACTGCCACCAACTGTCGTGGCTGACCACCAGCAACACTGCCACTAACTGTCGTGGCTGACAGACCACCACTGTCGTCTGACCCACAACACTCCACCAACTGTCGTGGCTGACCACCAGCAACACTACCACAACTGTCGTGGCTGAACCACCAGCAACACTACCATCAACTGTCGTGGCTGACCACCAGCAACACTCCATCAACTGTCGTGGCTGACCACCAGACTGCCACACTGTCGGCTACCAACACACTGCATGTCGTGGCTGACCACCAGCAACACTGCCACCAACTGTCGTGGCTGACCACCAGCGTGTGTCAAGGAAGCTTCTCAACACCCTCCCCCACTCCAAGTAACATCTGTGGCAAACTATAGAAGTATTTCACAGCTTCAATGGAGTGTATAAACAGAGATGTATATATTTTTAAATTTATATACATCTAGAAATGTGTGTATCTCTGGAGTATACACATTTCTTGGTGTATATGAACATATACATTTATCTGAATATTATTATTATTATTATTATCACAAATTAGAGCGCTAAACTCATAGGGATCATGCAACGCCAGAGTGGTTGGACCAGTTCATAAATAACCTGCGCTTAGGAAACTTATGACGATGTTTCGATCCGTCTCGGAACACTGTCAGGCCAAAGGACCGAAACGTCGTCATAATTGACCTCTTCAAGGTGAGTTATTTGTGAAGTTGACTATTGTCGAACATCTGGACTGAAGACTTTTGCTTCTAAAGTCAACGTCTCTTAAAAAAAAGTTTCAACCCTACCGAAGCATAAGGATGTACTCAAAGGATTTCTTATAGATTATAATTCCACATAAATTTGAAAGAGCCTCGAACCTGCACACACTATATCAAAGTACGCAGTATTTACAAATTGTTAAGCTATATATATATATATATATATATATATATATATATATATATATATATATATATATATATATATATATATAAAATGTAGAGAAAGAGAGAGAGGCAAAAACTTATTTAAAATTAAGTGCTTTATCAATTTTTCTCTTATACGTTTAAAGATATTTTTTTGTTAATGTAAAAATTAATTTTGTACCAAAAGAACCTTAGAAAACTTACCTAACCTTATTATAACTAGCGCAATTTAATTTAGCCTAATGCAACTAAATATATTTTAGATAGGTTTACAATAATTTAATAATAAACACAATGAAATATATTTTTTCCTTAGGTTCAGAATGATATTTGCGAAATTATTGCATACACAAATTTTAGCTTGCCTTATTCGGCAAGAAGAGTGTTGCTATTTAAGCCAAAATAGCAAGTTTTACCTATTCGGCACGATATATATATATATATATATATATATATATATAAGACGCCAGTAATACGGACGAAAAATAAAAATAGCTTATCTGCTCCCCCCTCCCTCCGTTCACCACACCTGTGCCTGTCCCTGGCTGTCCACTGTCCACCACCACCTCAGGGCGTATGGCCAGTGACGTTTGGGGTGGGAGTAGTTGGGGGTGAAGGAGGGGCGGAGAGGTCGTGTTGACGTGTGGGAGAGATTTGGGAGAAAAGGCATAGAAGAGATAAAGAATGCGAAGTTTGCCTGGAAGACTAAAAAAAAAAAATATAAAGCAGAGAGATGGAGAGGAAAGGTGAGGGAGAGACTTTGAAGCGGAAGGCGAGGAAGAGGAAATGGAAAGGTCTGGGAAGACTAGAGGAGAGTGGGCAATATGGGAGGGAAAGAGGAACGACGAGAGAGAGGGAGAGAATAGATAGGAAAGAGCTGGAGATGTGGGCAATTAGTACTTTAATTTGTCACAGTCTCTCTTGAATATTTGTCCTCTTGTTCCTCCTTGTCTTATGGTTATACAATAATTTCCCCTCTCTCACCCCTCTCTCTTGCTCGCCTCTCTCCCACTCCCCTCTCTCCTAACATTTAATCCTCTTCATCCTCCTTTAAATAGTCAGAGTTCCCTTTCATCTCCTCCCTTCTCATTTTCCTGGTGGCTTCCCACTTTCTGATGTTCTCGTCGTCTCTTCCACCGTCCCCAACCTCCCGTCCTCCTTCCATCACTGTCTCATCAGTTTTCTTCAGCTGGCTCTACTCACACTCATTATTACCTTCTCTCCACACATACCACTGTCACATTTTCTTCCTCCTTTACCCCTCTTATTCTCTCCCCTTGCCTGTGTTTCTTCCCCTTGCGTCTCCCCTCCCACTCCCCTCAGTCTGCACCAGCACTGTCCCCGTTTTCTGTTGGGCCGTGACATGTGTCTGTCAGCCTCAGGCCCTGGTGGGAGAAGTGCCTCGCTTGCCACGCTTTTTACCAACCTTTTCTTTAGGTTTCGTGGCGTCTGTGTGCACCACTCGCCTTCCTGCACTCTCTAACCCTCCCTTTATTAAACTTTCACCGTGTTCAAGCGCTTTACTAGGTCTTGATTAACGCTGGAGATGCACTTTACCTCCCGCAAGTCGGCCCGGAGACGGCCGCGGGAGAAAATGGCGTTCCCCTACAAACAGACTAAGTAATCCAGAAAAAGACGGGTCATTTTGAGACGGGCGTGCGGGCTTACCCTCGCTGGACATGTGTCTGTCAACTTCAGATCGCTTGGATGGTGGACCGAGTTTTTCTCTCTACGGTAAACATTTTTGGCTCTCGTAGGAAACGTCTCCCTATTTATTAATTTGCGTTTTTCCAAGGGATTTGTGGCGACTGAGTGGAGACAATAGAGTGTAAAGTGGTACTTCGTAATTAACTCATTCTAACCTCCCCCCCTCCCAGAACTTTGCGCCAGTATTGATTGTAGGAACGAGGTGGTAAAGGCGTCGAGAGGAGATGGAGGGGAGGTGGGGGGCAGGGGTCTGTCTGCAGTTGCTGGACCTCGGAAGCTTATTTTACCTATGTAGTGGTCCACGACGACCTGTGGCGGTGCACGACGACCTGTGGTGCACGGCGACCTGTGGTTGTCCACGACAACCTGTGGTTGTCCACGACAACCTATGCTGCTGCAAGACTTGTAATGCGAGACGACCTCCAACGGGGCAAGAAGACTTAGTGCAAGACTTGTAGTGGCGCATGACGACCTGTATAGTGCAAGAGACTTGTATGGTGGCCAAGACTGAGTTGAGGGAGACCGATGTTTGTACACACCGACTTGAAGCTATGTCAAATGATCCATATTACCTGACAGGTCGCCAGGACAGGTAAAACACACACGAGCGCAGGTAAGTTGTGGCTGATTAGGTTGACCTCGTGCAATTGGTTATAATTATAACCATAATTTTTGAAGGGGTGGAGGGTAAGCCAGCGGAAGGCCTCGGTCAGATGACCAAAAGCTCCAGCGGCGGGTCATCGTATGACTAAAGACCAGCGTCAGGAAACAATGGTCTAGTTTCCTGACAAACCTTACCTAACCTCTGGGACCACGTCACATGGATTTCTCTTTTTTTAAATAATAATAATATATTATTATAAGTCATAACTGCCTATGATAGTTGATTATTATCGTAAGGAAGCACTAATCCCGTAAGGGTTATACAGCACCTGGGGGGGAAGGAGCTCTACACTAGCATCAAGGTACCTACCTCCCTCGAAGGGTGTGGACTTGATGTTGAGTATGTAGTTCATAAGGCGAGTGGCATCCTGATGCCTCATACTCCACCTCTGATCTCATGACACAGCTTCGTGGGTGTGGGAGGAGAGGCTAAAGTGCTATGCTACTAGCAAACTGGCCCCTCTTAACGTTTTTCGCTCGTTAGTAGTTGTGCTGTTGTCTTGATATCTATCCTCTAAAGAAGGGTTAAGGTTTAAAAATGAAAGCTGACAACTGGCCGCTTTGCAGCCAGCTCCTGAAAACGTGTACCTGAACTAACAAACAAAAGTGTAAGTGAACTAACAATATCGAAATTACATCTGATGATCCCAGACACTGACCACTCCAGTTGTGAGATAAACAAAAATAGCGTGGGCTTATCACGGGCAGGAACAGATGGACAAGAAATGGATGCGTCTGTGCGCACGCGTGTTAATGCTTGGTTTTGTATTCGCATGTGTGCGTGTGCCCGTTTCTTGCATGTGCGCTTGCGTGCGTGCGCGTCTTGTGTGGGCGTGTGAGGTGGTATTATCAGAGACGGGGCTTGGCTTGCTATCACTCACACACGCCTTATGTGGTGCTTCTTGCTGACACTTCATTCATAACTGTCCCAAAACACATCAGCAGGGTGAGAAAGGCTATTCTAATGGGTCGGTGAAGGGGGGGTGAGGGGATGATGGGGTGATGCAAGGAGGAGGTGAGGGGGCCAGGGGATCACTGTACTTAGTACTACCCCGCTTCCATGTACACAAGACCCTCTCTTTTTCAGTTGCCAAACCTTCCCTTATATCCCTTGCCCTCCAGAGAGTGAAGCTTCAAGGTTCTCAGTAGATCCTCTTTTGAGAGATTCCTTATACAGTGGATTATTTGTCATTCTTCTGTGTGTTCTCCAGTGCATTTATATCCATTCTGTAGTATGGCAACCAAAACTGAACTGCATAATCTAAGTGAGACCTTACAAGACCAACGAAAGCACGCACACACACACACACACACACACACACACACACACGGCAGGAACACAATGGACAGTGAGACGAGGAGTGTTGAGGACCATCGCCTCCTGGGCACGTCAAGGAGCATCCAGTGGACAGAGGAACAGACAGCGGCGTGGACAGCTTGATGGACGGACAGAATGTGCAGAAGGACGGAGAAAGAGTGTGAGGAAGGACAAGATGTTACAGGGACGAAGAGATGTTGCAAGGAAAGATGGGCAGAGGTAGTGAGGAAGAATGACAAGGATAAGCGAGGAGAGCAACTAGCCAGGCAGTAGGGCAGCAGCTCAGGGCTGAGGGTAAGTGAGAGTAATGGCTCACCAACTCAGCTGAAAGTTGGATGCCAGGGTAAAAAAAAAAGAAAAATGAATGCAGAAAGTAGGAGAGAAAGAGGGAAGTGAAAATAGTGAACAAGCCTGAGGAAATAGGAAGAGATGCGGAGGTTGAATGTACAAGACAGTATGAAAAATTTATATATATATATATATATATATATATATATATATATATATATATATATAATTTAAATGAACAAATCATCGGTGTATTTTCAATTAGCAGACTTTCAGAATCATCTTGCTATAAACACATTGGAGTTACAGTTAATTACTGGTGTATCTGAAGCGCCCTAGTTGGGAATAACAGCTGAGAATGGCCACCCAAAGAGAGAGAGTGCATGTGGGCGTCGGTGGAAATTGGTGGGCGATTACAGTGCAGAATGTTGACGTGATACAGGCGGCCGCAGTCCAGCTACACAGCCCAGCTTCCTCCTCATTTTACAATACTCTAATTAGCGTTTGGGAGCCACGTCCGCTGGCTAGGATAGCAGCATCAGCACCACTTTCACCATCATTAGCAGCAGCAGTAACAGCAGAAGCAGCAACAGGCGGGGTTGCGAGCGTGGAACTCTCAAAATGTCACAGATTTCCTCTCCCTTCTCCCTTTTTACTCCCTTTCCACATCAAGGGGGAGGGTGCCTTCATTGCGGCGAAGAGCTCTTGATCCAGGTAACTGGAGATTCCCTCCATTTCCATTTATCGAACCTAATTATCTCCCGCTTCACATTCGCTGTACGATTCCTAAGTGTTTAGAGCTTCCCCGTAAATATAATGTTATTACTAATAATAATTGGGGTTCTTGGGAAGAGAACCCAAGAACCCCAGAGGATATAAGCCATACTGGCTTTGGACCTGCAGATCCGTCTCTAATATAACCTCCCCAACATTCTCCACCTGACTCTCCACACTATACACACTCATGTAGTCTTTACCCAGGTAGATCTGTTTGTGACTTGATAAAGCCCACTGTGTGGGCGAAACGTTGTCAATAAAGGATCTCAATATACTGCATTTGTGTTTCTTTTTCCATCGTGTCGGTATTTTATACCTTTTATCTCCACAGTTGCTTTCTTTGGTTATCCTGGGTTACTATCCCTCCTGTAGAGGGGCAATTATGTCTTCTGCTGCTAATTAGACATTTTTAATGTTCATCACCCCACTTCCCTTCTATGTTTACCATCACCTAACACCCACTTTCCTCTTCCTTCTCCTCACCTCCTCTTTTACCAACATTTTGACACCTCCCTTCCTCATCTCATGCCTCTCCCTGTCTGCAGTCTCACCTGTGATATACCTGTGACGGGTTTCGATAGTTTTCCCACCCGCCCAGGGGCTACGTTTTTCTGTTCATTGCCTGTTCGACAAGGCTGTTGCTGTTGGCGGCCGCTAGTCCCCACAGCCATCGCACCCTGGTTGATCCAACACTTGGATCAACCAGAAATATTTCTGATATCTGCTGGTAGCAAGTCTTGGACTACGGATTTTAATACTCTTATTGTGACCAGGGCACCCCCGCTTTTCACTTGCTTTATATTACACATCTATATTTTTTTCACCCCCTTGAGTGTTTTTCGTACATGTACACACACACACACACACACACACACACACACACACACACACACAAAGGTTTGCAACAAGACTAGTACCGGAGTTAAGGGGTATGTCCTACGAGGAGAGGTTAAGGGAAATCGACCTGACGACACTGGAGGACAGGAGAGATAGGGGGGACATGATAACGACATATAAAACACTGAGAGGAATTGACAAGGTTGACAGAGACAGAATGTTCCAGAGATGGGACACAGCAACAAGGGGACACAGTTGGAAGTTGAAGACTCAGATGAATCATTGGGATGTTAGGAAGTATTTCTTCAGTCACAGAGTGGTCAGGAAGTGGAATAGTTTGGGAAGCGATGTAGTGGAGGCAGGATCCATTCATAGCTTTAAGAAGAGGTATGATAAAGCTTATGGCGCAAGGAGAGTGACCCAGTAGCGGCCAGTGAAGAGGCGGGGCCAGGAGCTATGAATCGACCCCTGCAACCACAACTAGGTGAGTACACACACACACACAATAATTGCAAACAAGCTATAACATATGCAAAATAACCACAGGGGAAGTTGAATGATAGCTCTAGGCCTTTCCATGTTATATTCCATCACAGGATGAGTACATGCATAGTGTTAAAATCTGTCAGCCTGAGGTGAGACGTACGTACGTGCATGCGAGAGAGAGAGAGAGAGAGAGAGAGAGAGAGAGAGAGAGAGAGATGGGTGAAACGCAGGGAAGCAGGAGGACGGGGGGGGGGGGTCGAGAGAGACGAGGGAAGATCTGCAGGGCATGTCACGGCGCCGCCCAGGTTGAAGTCTACACCTGACAACCCGAGAGACGCGGCGGGGCTACAAGAAGACGGACTCCCAGCGTGGGGCGGGGCATGGTGTGGGGAGAGTGTGTGAAAGGGAACTGGAAGAGCCAGGTGGTTTATTGCGGGGGAGGGAGAAGGGGAAAAAACTAGGTGCTATGTAAGTTTTATTGTTTAAATAAAATTAGGTACAGTGGCATTGTGCTGCCATCATATTCTTAAGAGCTAGCTGTCATCGAGTCATTTCCAGTCACACGGGTTGGGTTGAGTTTCATACGTAAGATAATAAAATGCCTGAGCTGGGAGACTTAAATAGGGCCGACGAGGATATCCTGAAGTATCCAGTATGGGTTCAATAACTATGGGAGCCTGAAAGATTTCGTTTCAGCAGAGCTGGAGTTACTATGACATTATCGCTCATTGTGGTCTAATATATTCAAAAAGCGTTTTCAAGTGATGGAGGGGAGGGGTCGACAGAAAAGATGCCTGTAAATAAAATGAAAAACCGACAAGATGATAAACGAGATACTTGTATAATATTTGGCCAGCCAGTGGCTTCTTCAGTCCAATGCAGAGAAAGGTGGAAGATGAGAAAGTTAAGTCTATATAGAAAGAACGTCTATATAAGGGTAAGGAAAGAATATTATGATGCCCAGGAATGCCCGTCTAGGGGTGGGGAGATGGCCTTTAGAGTCGGATGGGAAAACAAAGTGGGTGTACGGGAGGTGTTATGAATATTTTAGTTGAAAGAACATAAGAAAGAGGTAGCACTGCAGCAGGCCTACTGGCCCATGATAGGCAGGTCAAAGGAAAATATAAAGGCATGAGATTTTATGGAAGGGAAAGATGATCTGTGGATAAGGGAAAGAACGGTAATGGAACATTGTATGAGGACTAGAAAAGTTATTCTCTGGTGAGAATAATGTAAAGCAGACAGAAAATAAAGGAAGTCACATTCACTCTTAGTTTGGATGTACAGTACCCTAAAACCTCAAGAGAATAGTGAAAAAAAAGCCATGACAGAAGAGAATGTGGAGAGTCCGTAGGAGAAAGTAAAAAAAAATGTAAACAACGCAAGGACCATCGATGGAAGTCTGATAAAAATGGAACAAGGAAAAAGAGAACAAGAGGGGAAAAAAACGTAAAAGCGGAAGACGCGTTGAGAAGAATCGTTGCCAGCAAAGGCGCTGACAAGGACCATTGTCAGAAGACGTTGTGTAACACTGCAAATGTGAAATATTGGCTAAAAGATTAACACGGGCAGGTCAAGCAGTCCTAGAGCTGAGAGATGCACGAAAGAGTATATGAGAGTGACAGCAAAGGAACGAACTTGTATTTGCACGGAGGATCAGAGGATTATATAGAATGGTATTCTTGATGCCGTGGAAGACCGTAAGTAGCTATGTGTAAACATTCTTATGTGTATAGCTATCAGGGATAGTGTGTGCTCTGTTCTTAACCTAGCGACGGTTTTGGACACGGTTTGCTTGCATATCCGTGGCATAGCGTACTGCTTGCGTGTCCATCTCTAATTAACTACATGTTTAATGTTATTTTTGGTGGCTGTAATGAGGTCAAGGAACGTGTGTCCCCAGGGTCTGGTGACCTACACTAATGTTTCCCTGTAGTTCTGATAACCTACACTAATGTTTCCCTGTAGTTCTGGTGACCTACACTAATGTTTCCCTTTAGTTCTGGTGTCATTTTTGGGAGCCTCTTGTACAGGTAATTATCCTTCAAGAAACAGAATATTGTTCATGAATTAATCTGTTAATTTCTCGGTAATAATAAAAATAATTCACACAGGCAGCAATATTCTATTTTCTAGAGTAAATCAGTACATAACTGTCTAATCTACTGTTTTTTATTTTTCAGGTAAGTTGCCGAGGAGGTCCTCCTGAGGGTGTTTCCTGTCGGGGAGCAAAGTACTCACAGTGGATTAGTTCAGCGTTCCCTCGTCCCATGCAAGTACTCACAGTGGACAAGTTCAACGTTCTCTCGTTCCATGCAAATAGTCAGCGTGGATTAGTTCACGCACTGTCCGTTCGCAGGAGGCGGGATGAAAAGCAAGATACAAGTGGCAATTAGACTGCATATTCTTGGCTTTACGACCTTGTTCTTGCTCGAAGATTGTTTGTGAATTTTATGGACGAAAATTATTAGTATTGTGAAATTCGAGTTTTTTTAATGGGAAACTCGAGATGAATATTTATAATGAATGACGTAAGAGATTGTCTCATAATCTCAGGATGACTTAAGTTTCCCGGAAAACACTTCTTATCGTAGAGCTGCATGCCACTGCCTCGCACTCCCTGTTCACCTAGCAGTAAGTAGGTACCTGGTGTTAGCCGACTGGTGTGGGTCGCAGCCTGGGGACAAAAATTAGCCTAAGTTGCCCGAAATGCTCTGGATAACCAGGTACTTTCTATATAGTATGTCATTGATGTCAGCTATGGTCTGTATAAGTTGTATCATGTACTTATAAATATATTATTATTATTATGACGATGAACAAAAAGACAATACTGTGGCTGGAACAATACACAAATAACCCGCACGTAAATGGTCCAAGTCGGACCGAAACGTTGTCATACGATTCTCTTTCCTAAGTGCGGGTTGTGCATAATAATAATAACTAAGCATAAGAGTGGAGCTGCAGTCAGCATCGTAGCTCCACATAGCTTACTGCTGAAAATACTGAAGGCTCCGTAACAGAGTAAGCTTGGTTTTTAAGTCATCTTTAAAAAACTTGTACTCCTTTAGGGAGGTTCATATAACCCCTACGAGTTCTGCGCTTCCTCGTGACTGTAATAATGTAATGTCAAAGCTCCATAAGATCAAAATATTTTCTAAATTAAAGCTGGTTCTGCATCGTGTGTGGTTTTCCTCAATACATCAGCGACCTGGGGTGTTGCAGGTGCAGAATTGAATTTGTTGTAATTATATTTGCATGTGGGGGAGTGTTCGGGTGAATGTTGGGTTGAGTTGGGTTGGCAGGCAGTGGACGCACAATGCCCTCTGCATGTCGTGCAGCAAAGGGTCGTACAGCGTAGCTCGCACTCATTAACATTCATAATCACCGAATCCCGTAGCTGTCGACGCATGAAATTACTGTGACCGCTGAGGATGTGGCCGTGCAGGCATCTACAGCGTAACACAACAACAGCAGCAGCAGCAGCAGCAGCGGCAGTAGTACCACCACCACGAAAAACCACACCCCTACAACTAATCTCACCACGCTAGCGATAGGACAATGTCCTTATTCATAACATATCCCTCCACACTTCTGAATTAAATAAATCCATACCAGATGTCGAATGCCTTTGCATTTTGAAGTCTTGAATGAGCAAAACTTTTATCCGTTGCTTTATTGATAAAACAAAAGTTAGATTCTGCAAGGTCATGGTTAAGATTGGAAAGTTGAGGAATCGTCCACTATATCATGTGCAACTTTGACCCAAGGTGTGTGTCTTGTCACTCCCTCCATCCCTCCTAGGGCCATGAACAGGAACGTACGTGACGAAGCTGTCAGGGAAGCATTAGGGCTCTTGGAAGACCTGGAAGCCCTTCAAGAGGGCGCAGGTGAAGGGCTCAGCATTCAAGGAATTGTAGCTATCCTCTCCTTACTTGAGTCAAACCTGATTACCTCCCAAGTGCTATATAACCACTATTATTATTATTATTGGTATATTGGGGACACCAAGAACACAGCATAATCTTTTGTATATAGTTTTACAGTCTTCCTATTATGTTCTTGAATTTGTACTGATGAAGTCACCGGATGGCGAAACGTCTACAGTGAAGATACCCAGATATTGCATATATATATATATATATATATATATATATATATATATATATATATATATATATATATATATATATATATATATATATCTCAGTACTACCTTCGATAATATACTCTTCCCATTTTTTTATCTAGTCTTCCTATATCTGTGCTGTACCCTTCCCACACTAGCTCCCTTGCTTCCCTCCGCCAGCCAGGTAAAGTGGGAGAGTAGGAGGGAGAGGGGTTCAAGGGAGTTGATGCAGCGCACGTGACCATGACTGTTCTGACCACCGTGTCTAGCGCCCACCTTGCCCACCTTCGTGGCCCCGGCACATATCGTTGGAGAGGAGGGAATATAGAAGAGATATGATAACGATATATATGATACTCACCTTTCACGGGGATCTTCCCATCAACCCACCTAACGGAAAGATCCTTTCTGTTTCCCCATATTTATTACATTCTTTCTTACTCTGATCATTCTCCCTCTTTTACCCCTCCTCCGACTCAGCAATCCTCTCAGCTCAGTTCTTCCAGCAAACACATTTTCCTTTCTTTCTCATCTCCCTCTTCCTTATCTACCCATCTTCCTCTTCTCACCCCATCCTCATCTACCCACTCTTCGTATTGTTCCGTAGTCACGATATAACATCAGTTTTCATCGCTCAGAATAAGATCCTTCTCTGATAAATTTGGCCATTCCCTTGCATGGCGGTAGTACGTCCCACTCTCCCTCTGTCACTAACACCTCCTTCCTTACTACTAATAATGAGTAAACAACGATCACAAGAAAGCTCTTCCCTTAATTCTCACTCCCTCACCCTCCTCAACTCTTACCTCTCATTCTCACTACACACTCGCACTTCTCATTCCCACTCGTCCCATTTTCAATCTTCTCATTCTCTTCTATCTCCATTCCCACTCTTCCGACTCTGCACCGCCTTATTTCTTTTGTGTTTATTTACAACACAGATTTCTGTTTTATCTTCCATCTTTCTGTGTTCCGCTTTTCAGACTCTCGTCTTCCTTCCTTTTCATCTTCCGTTTTTCATTCACGTTTTACACATTTGCTCTTCTTGTATATGTATTTTAATACATTTCTCTCATGTTTTCATATTTTCTTCTTCACGTTTTCTTTTTAGTTTATTTACAGTGATGCTTTCCAGGCGAATTTATTCTCTCTCTCTTTTGTTGTTGTTAATCCTCTTTCTCTCATTTCCCTCCTTGATTTAGTCGCATCTTTCTCTGTCCTGCGTCTCCTTATCCTCATTTGTCTCATATCTCCTACTTCGTATGTCATTCACGCCTTATTCTCATTTTTTCTTCACCCTTTATCCTGCCTACAGTTTAGCCTCCTAGCTGTTCTCACCTTCCTTCTCCTGTCTCGTCCTGGCCACATTACTCTCTTTTTTCACTCTTACCTACATTCCGCCCTTATTCCCTCCTTTTCCATGCACTAGTTTGCTTGCCTCTTCATTCTGGGAGATATTTTTGTCTTCCTATCTTCATATATTCCTTCTTACTTTCCTCCAATCTTCCCTATTTCAGTATCTCCCTTCCATCCATCCATTCTTCCTTCCCTTCCTTCGTTCCCGTCCCTATCTCCCTCCCTCTCCCTTCCCCCTTTCCTCTCCCTCACTCCCTGGGCGCTCCTTGCGCCCCATCTTTGTTTCGTCTGGCTCCTCCTCCATCGCCACAAGACTCCAGCGGCGCTCATAAATGCGGCTCAATCGTCGAATTTCGCCAGCAGCTCGGGCAAAAATTGACGACTCTTAGCAGTAATGGCCCAGTTATAACTTAGGACCTTGATGGAACCCGTCGTTAGATATTATTTATTTCTTGCTCGCTGCTTTATTTTTAACGCTGGACTATTGAAGTAATCCAGATATCCAGCGATAGAGACCAGGCAGAGACAGAGATTTTACGGGAAGATAGGGTGTAGGAGGGAGGGGGAGAATTTGTTGGTTATGGTGGGGGAGGACATTGTTGCTTG
Source organism: Cherax destructor (assembly GCA_009830355.1). Taxonomy (NCBI): domain Eukaryota; kingdom Metazoa; phylum Arthropoda; class Malacostraca; order Decapoda; family Parastacidae; genus Cherax; species Cherax destructor. Next base: position 606,776 of record WNWK01000010.1, read on the forward strand.
GTGGGGGGTGAGGGTATCGTAGGCTCTGGAGAGAGTAGAATGAGAAAATTGTAGGTATGGTGGGGAAGGAGAGTTTTGTAGATTAAGGTGGGGAGGAGGATATTGAAGGGTTACAAAGGTGGATATTGTAGATTAATTAAGGTAGGGGAAAGAGTAAGAGGGTATTGCTACTTGAGGTGAGAGAGGAGGAAGGGTATTGTTACTTATGGTGAGGGAGGAAGAAAGCTATCGAGTCACTTTCTGTACAGTATGTTGTTGATGGTCCACTTAGTGTAGATTAGAGACAGTAGAATAACCTTTGTAATATGTCAAGGTACCATATTAGTTTACCTGGAGGGTGTTCCGGGGGTCAACGCCCCCGTGGCCCAGTCCTTAACTAGGCCTCCCGGTGGATCAGGGCCTGATCAACCAGGCTGTTACTGCTGGCCGCACGTAGTTCAACGTACGAACCACAGCCCGGCTGGTCGGGTACTGACAAAGTATCTGTCCAGCTCCCTCTTGAAGACAGCCAGGGTGATTTCCCTTATGCCTGGTGGAAGACCCGGACACTTATTGTCTCTCTTAGTGTACTCATGGCGCCCCTACTTTTCACTGGGGATATGTTGAGCAGGTGTCATTTTTTTTATTGTAACAGATAAAATGTAAATTTTAAACAGACTTATGTGTGTTTCTGCACATACGACTTACGTTCTAGCGCTATCGTCCACAGGATAGGTATGGTGTGCACATTAAACTAGCCACTCAGCTGGCAGATCTTAATGTAAACACATCAAGAAATAACTCAGAATGAAGAGTCCAAAGGCTTTTTCAATACCTTTCGGATGAGTACCAATAAGCAAGTTTCTCTTCGAGCAGTTGCAGATCAACCGGGCTGTAGTGTCTGCGTCAGACTTCGTGCAGCGAACACTAACAGTCTAATTGACCAGAACACCAGTCAGGAAGCCAATATGCCTGGTCTAAGACTGGGCCGCAAGGGCAGTGATCCCAGGAACCATTCGGTGATAAAAATGTGGCTGGGCTCCGAGAGCATAAAGACTCTCGAAACTCATCAAAGATAAGTAGTAAATAATAATAATTTATATTTTTATTTTCAGAAACATTAGTTATGAAAATAGTATAGCACTAATAGTAATTAATACTCATTTTGATGATTACAATTGATTCAGCTGGTTGACACAGGTTGAGTGATGGCGTCCGTGTAGGTTTCCAAGGGCTGGTACGTGACCGTGAAGATGGTGATCAATTTGTACACGTATGCAAATGACGTAGCAAAACAATAGGTACATAAATCTTGCTAATTAGTTCCACGGTTCTCCTTTCCATCATGAGCGAGACGTCTTTCATCATCCCAACTGTCACAGCCAGAGGTGATAATAAGCCCACCACTACCACCTCTCCCCTTCCCTCTCTCTTACACCCACTTGCACCCACACCTCCGTCTCCCCGAAACCACATTTTCCTACACCTACCCAACCGCCCGCCCAAACCCACCCACTTGCTCGCCCGACCGCCCATTAACTTTTCTCTTTTTTGCTTCTTCGTTTTCTGTTTTCCACTTATTTTATTCGTTCATTCACTGGTTCTCAGTGTTTGTGTGTATGTGTGTGTGTGTGTGTGGGGGGGTGTTCGTTTCCCTGCATTTCCGATTTTGTATTAACTTCTCCAGTTTACTACACCGTGTTTTTTTTTTCCTCGCCATCTCTAATTCCATCTTCCCGTTGCTTATGATCCTGCGGCACCTCTTCATCCTCTTCCTATTCCATTTTTTCCCCTCGTGTACCTCTTTCCACTGCTCCTGCTCTTCCCATTCTTAATGAAAAAGCTGGCAGTGTGTTTTAGTCTTGGATGTGATCTGGGCAGTTTGTGGAGCGAGGCACATTGCTTACTCCTGAGGTAGTGCCCATTCCACCTTCCCTACTTTTTTAACCCCTGGGAAACCTGGAATGATGTTCATATTTTTGTTTTATGTTATTTATACATATGCCTGCCTTCAGCTCCCGCTCCTTCTCTCCTTCCTTTCTTCCTTCCCGCTGTTTGAGACTGAAGAGTTAGGAATCCTTCCTCCTTGCCTTCATTCTTGATTCATTCTTGCCTTGATTTGCTTGGGTAGCATTTATTCTGTTAGTGGGTTGAATTTGTGAAGGACCTACCTAGTATGGGCCAACAGGCCTATTGCAGTGTTCCTCCTTTCTTATGTTCTTATGTTGACTGTCTGTCTCTCTCTTTCTGTCTCTCTCACTCCTGTTTTCGCCTTTAAAGTATTTTTTCATTGACTACGTTTGTCTGTATTTGCCCCTTCATCTAAATTTCCGCCGTGGACTACGGTTTCATCCACACACCCACCAGTTTCCATTCTGCCTTTCCTTCACATCTCCCCCTTAAGTCTCTATCACTCATTCACTCTCGTATTCTACCTCATCACTCTATTCTAACTTCTTCCCCTTCAATATACATCTCCATCACTTTACCTGCTCCTTCACTCTAAATTCCGCAGAGCCTCGGGAGCCTGGAAATGACATGGGTATATTTCCATCTATATATCTTCCATATTTTTCCCAAAGGGAGTAGGGGTAGGGGTAGCATGGCCAGATGGAGAGCATAATATTTTCCCTTGTGCATTTATGAGTCTGAGCAGATCTCATTAGTCTGTCGCATGCCTCCATAAAATCAAAGTCATTGCATAGTGGAAATCATTGCAAGACAGAGTGTGAGTTGCATCTGGGAAAGGGTGGAAGGGAGGGAAGGAGGGGGGTTGATGGCTGCTGGGGAAGGAGGGGGGTTAGGGAATTGTTGATGGTGGCTGCTAGGGAAGGAAGGGGGTTGTTGATGGCTGCTAGGGAAAAGAGGGAGGAAGGTGATCTTTCTCAGTCTTATTCACTCCTCGCAGGAAAATTTCATCTAATTCATTTACCGCATATTGAATATCACCTCGTACCACGACTATCTGAAGCTTTATTATACTCCAGTAGGCTCTCATGAACTTGTATATAATTATATACTATATATGCGTACATGTAACCCAAGGCTTTCCTTGGAAGACGAGTTTGTGTTTGGTAAACATCAGGCGGAAGTCATATCAACCAGACCACCACATTACAAAAGCAATGGCCACAATATTGTAATAGATGGGCAAGATTTTCTATGAGGGATGACCCAGTCGAGAGGACACAAACTGAGCAACATACTCCATCTCGGCCGTCTTCTGCAAGCATCTGTAAGCCTGAGGCAAGAACATTTTCTCATCTGTTGCTACTGATCTCGCTGCTGATGCTGATTCTACTGCTACGTTTTGTTCTGTTGCCGCTTATTCTGGTAGTACTGCTATTATTGCTTGTGTGCTGCTGCAATTTGTTGCTACTTCTGCTGGTGGTGTAGCCGCTGCTGATTCTACAGTTTCTGTAAATGGTGATATTGATGCTGTTACTTCTTTATCGTCGTCTTTCACTTTTCCTCTTTCTTCTCCTCCAGCTCTTCTTCATTTTCCAGCCTCTCATGAAGTTGCTGAGTGCGTCGTAAAAACCTCGACAATGATTACAGATATCGAAGTGTGTAGTAAGGGTGCGGGGGGCCGTAAGCACCTTGGAGGAGGTACCTTCGGGTGCCGTGGTGGCCTCTCCGCACTTGATTGTTGAAGCATTTTCTGGCCAGGGGGTGATAAAGCAACATTCTCCGCCTAAAAGCCCTCCCTTGCAAGTTTTCCAGGCGAGGATTGTGTTATAAAGCCCATTCTGTACCTGGACAAGGGCTCATTAGCATGTCTCCGGGTTCTGGCTTTTTATGTTGCACTCCCGGCAACTACACCCTCCCCGGCCCGTAAATCCTGCATCATTGCACGGTGTATGACGTGTGCCGAGACGAGTCCTACCACGGGCATGACGGCCGCCTCTAGCTGCCACCTTACCTTGCCCTCCAAGATGACGCCGGCCTCTCCTTCCCTCCTTACCCTGCCTTACAATGTGGCTACCTCTCGCTGCTTAATTACTTCGCCCTCCAGGATGAAGGCAGCTTTTCCTGGCTTCTAATCTCGCCCTCCAGGATGAAAGCAGCGTCTCCTGCCCTTATCTCGCCCTCCAGGATGAAAGCAGCGTCTCCTGCCCTTATCTCGCCCTCCAGGATAACGATGAGTTAAAGAGGCAGGAAATATAAATATATGTAAACTAAACAAAGCCGGCTGTGAGCTGAGTGCAACTTTTAATACAAACCCCAAGTATTGTAAATAAACTAAAAACATGTAAACAAAACATATGTGTACAAACGGGCCAACAAACCTGTTTGACTGAAGATCAACTGTTCCCGTAAAGAAAAACAGCCACGCGCCAGCAGACCACAGCTGCTTGTAAACAGACCACAGCCACACGCAAAGTAGGCCACCGACACAAGTAATCAGTCCTTAACCACTAATAGATACACGCACGCACGCACACAGACATACAGGGTAACAAGAGCCCTAACGACATCAACTCTCACGAAAATAACCAGTTTCGAGCTACGAATATCCACAATTAATCCACAGGTTAGAGGTGAAACTAGACAAGGTTTCGGCTGGCCCTGGACCATTATCAAGCCGCTAGTAATATGATAATGGTTTAGACCACAACGACAAATATTCAGACTCCAACGACGAATATTCAGACCACAAGGGAAAATATTCGAGCTTGACTGTTAACAGAAACAGCCTGGTTGAACAGCAGTCAACAAGGAAACCTCTTCATAGACCCGTAACCGGGTCTAAGGAGAGGTTTGGTGTGGTGTGAAATATTGTGATCCAGATCACAGTATTTTACACCACACCGATAGGATTTCCAAAGTGCAAGTGATGAAACCAATACCAGTCATAAAGCAAGGTGTTGCGGGTGTTGTAGCAGCAACACCAGAGACTGCAGATATGTTGGGCTGGCAAGTCAAGTTACAAGACTCGTCTGAGAGTTACAACCACAATTATCGCAACAATGGCCACTGGTTCTAGTCATTGCTAATTATCACCCGTCGGCCGCTTGAGTTGGGCTGCACGGCTCTTCACCGCCGCCACAGCGGGCCGCTCCTGGCCACAGCAGAGGGGGGCCAATCTGGGCCACAACAAGGGAAGCCACTTTGGGTCACAGCAGCAGCCCGATCCGGGCTACCTTAGCGTACTGTAGAGCTCAGCAACTTGTCGACTCCTTGTCGACTCCTTGTTGACTCCTTGTTGACTCCTTGTCGTGAGTCTTTTTCACTTAGTCTTAAAATTCAGCCACCAACGTACAACTGCGCAGCCACCAAAGCGCACTATGCAGTCTTCATTATGCTCTGAAAAGGAACACTGCTCACTACTGCCACCTTTACTTCGACTGAGTCCAGAAGATACCCTGGACGTGGCAATTACAGTGGATGTGTTGTGGGAACTTGCACTCCTCATTGCCCTCGTCAAACTTCGTTATATTTGTATTAATTTTCGTATATACTGTGTACTGCTAGTACCAACAACCTGATCAATCATCCAGGAGGGCAGTGACTGCCAGAATCAACTACACTAGTACCCACCCTGGCGGTAAACTAGGCCGCCAGCAGCAACAGTCTGGTTGAACTGGCAAGCACCAGACAAGCCTGGTACAGGGCCAGGCTACGGGAGTAGAAAAACTGTCGAAACTCAACAAAGGTATCAAAGGTGTATTTCTGACGACGAGGACACCTGACGAAGACATGTGACGTCAGTTGTTACGTCACTTAAATCATGAAGCTCTCACCCTCAACACAGTTTTCGACTCACCTCTCAGTGCAGTTTTACTCACAATAATCTCAACCATCAGCCACAATCAAACCATACCACGGGTGGGGTTCGAACCCGCGGTCACAGTCTCAAAACTCCACACCGTCGCGTAAGTCACAATGATAAGTTCTGGTAGCGTCTGTTAAGGGTTCACATTATAGAGCTTCTGGGTGGACCGGTAAGCCAGCGGAAGGCCTCGGTCAGAAGGCCAAAAGCTCCAGCTGTGGGTCATCATATGAGTAAGACCCGCGTCAGGAAGCAATTGTTCTGTTTCCTGACAAACCTTACCTAACCTGGCCTGCGGTCAGGTTAAGTTTTTCAATTATCACTTTGTCCCTGATAACTACTTGGCCAATTAACCTATTGCTAATTCAGACCTTTGTTGTCAGCTCACAAGTTTGTTAGTCTAAGATGCTGAACATTCAAACTTGAATACTTAAGTCTGTGCTTTGCAAATTACAAAAAAAAAAAAAAAAACCGGGTTGACCAGTTGGGTTCAATATCTGACGGGGTGGGGAAGGCAGGGGTGGATATAAACAAAACCACGTAAAACCTACAGGTCAAGAGTGGGCTTGGGGAGATGTTAGTGGGGGATAGAGACCAGACTCCCGAAGCCATCGGGTTAACATCGAGCTAGGGAAAGGGGAGCAGGGGTGAGCAGAGGAGAGACAAAGTTCAGCAGGTCGAGCAAGAATAGGCACGCCCGCAGCAGGAAAAGCATAGAGAGGAGCGGGTACTTAATTCTCGGAGCGTGGAGGACGGGTTGGCTAGGGGCTCCGGCTGCCGCTAATTGCCCGGAGGTGACGCCGTCAGCGCCCGGATCAGCCAATCAGCACGATGGTGAAAAAACCAGAGTGATTGACGCTTTTCTCAGAATCTTGGCTCACTGTTAATTGGAAAACCTCGAAGTAGGTGTTTGCTTTTGTTGTCATTGGCTGAAAACTAATTAATGAAAGTTGGCGCGCGTGATGATTGTCTTTTAGTAATACTACTTTAGTGGATCAAGATTATTATTATTATTATATATATATATATATATATATATATATTAATATATATATATATATATATATATATATATATATATATATATATATATATATATATATATATATATATATATATATATATATATTAATATATAGATGGGGTCCACCTCTGGTGTAAATTGTGGGACCCATAGCCTCGGAGAAGTGGATAAAAAGGCTTCAAGGAAGAATATTTAGATTTCTTTCTGAAGCCATTTGAATATTCCACTTCTCGTACTTTACTTCCCCTGCTTTACTTTCCTTGTTACGCTTTCCTTTCCCTCACTTTCTCTCACTCGACCCCCCACTCTCTTCATCTACTCTTCCAATCTCTTGTATAGGATGCGTATATAGTTTATAAATAAGCGTAGTGTGGTGTACGTGTATCGGTGTCCAGACATTCAGTTTGTCTTGGCAGTGCCTGCTGTATCTCCTTCATCACTGCCTCAGGTTAGTCCCAGCTAATCAACTTGGTCATGTCACGTGTCTACTCACTTCTCTTGTGTGCTGGATTACTGATTCCTACTGATTCAATTTTACGGGAGTAGTCGCAGCTCCTGACCCTCTAACAGAATCAACCAGCTTGTTTGCTTCTAGCTTTCTCAGCTCCTAACCTTCTCTGCTAACGCAGAATCAAACAGCTGTTTACTTCTAGCTTCTGTGTACAGTCTACAACATCCACATCTGACGTAGTGTACTTCCTTACTACTAGGAGACTGTAGTAGTATTTCCAAACGTCCTTGTAGCTCATGTGTGTTTTTAACTTGCTTCTATGCTCCCTTGCATCTGTTCCTCGCATGTCAGTGTGCAAATATCCGCCCTGTCAGTTCCTATGAGTATCTTAGACGTCGTAATCCTGTCTTCCCTGGTTCGTCGCTCATCTAAGGTTGTTAGTCAGTTCCTTTAGTCTCGGCTTACTTCAAGTCCATTATCCTCGGGACCAGTATTGTCGCGAACCTCCGGAAGTTTCAAAATGGCGTCAGTAGAGGAATGAGTGATCGATGGAATGACAACTCTGTTCCCTTTCGTTATCATTATCTCAGTTTAATCTCGTGCGCTTCACTCATCATGTTTCTTTTATTCGATATATGAGTAAATAGTTCTTGTTCGCTTGTGTTAATTTAACAAATGAGTGTTTCTTTCTTCAGGCTAACTTCTTATTCCCCCTCCCTGACAACAAATACCACCATCCCATCCGTCACTTGCATCTCTGCTCCACTTCCTCTCCACCAACACCACAATCTCCCTCCACTAGTACTTCTACTGCTGCTCCTTCCCTTCCCACTATTGCTTCTGTTCCTTTCTTCCTACTCGATCTCTTCCCAGTCTTGTTGCCTTCTGCACCATCCTCGGCCCCTCCCCCCTCCATCTTACCCTCCTTCCCCGCCCTCCGGCGGTGGGGTGAGCGCACCAGAGAGCAGCAGAGGAAAGTCATCAGGATATTTTATTCCCTTCACATTCACAGTTCCATTCTGGTCTCTGCAATTATCACCCGTGGTCCGGGCTCATTAAGGCGCCTCCCCACTAACTTTCGCTCACTTACCATAGGCGCGTGTGTGTGTGTGAGCGTGGATAGTGCATCTCCAGTGGACGAAAGGAAATGGAGTGCTCTCCAGCACGCAATTCGTTTATGAGCGCTGAGTAAGAAATATTGGACAGTCATATAGGGTTTATAATCACATAGGTGGAATCTCTGGCAAAAGTCACACTATAAACAAAGTCTGAAGCAATGGACAAGACTCAGTGACGCGGGGGTCTTCTCCAGCAAGAATAACCAAGACTGGAGTGGACAAGACTCAGTAATACAGAGGTCTGCACTAGCAGGACCAAGACGAAAGTGTTGACTTCGGCAGCAGCATCAGCAACGGGATCACAGCCGAAGAGACCTGCCACCTGATTCACTCCAATGTTGAGGTAGAATTAAACCAGGGACGCCGATGAACCACAAATTCGAGATTCTGGACCATAGGTGAGACGCTGAACCAAAGACCTCACTGAAGGAATTAAGAGTCCTAGGACGCTTGCGTCGCTACTGCTTCGCTCTAGACAGGTTGTGGGTTTTGTTCTTTTGTCATGTTAACTTCGAAGACTGGAGTGAGCATTTACGACTGTGATAAAACAGGGTAGTATAATATGATAGTTAAATGAACTCTTAGGACCTTGTTGGACTGAAGTTGCCGATTTGGAGATGTTTTCTTTTTAACTCAAGATTTAAGAATTAAAGGAAAACAAATAGAGGCATATGGGACCAGGAGCTACTTAATAGAGGCTGTGTTAACATATTAGCCTCACGCCTTAGGAAAGCTAGGTCAAATGAGCATATTATTTATCAATCTTTATGCTCCAATAATGGAAAAGTCAGGTGACTCGAATAGATACGGATCACAAGAAAAAACTGAAAAAAGTGTTTTATTAAACCGAGAGTGTGCACCAGGAGGGTGTGGTGGTGCAGCAACTAGCTCTACAGGACCTTCCTTGCGCCGCCTACTTCCCAGGGTTTAGCTGCGGGTTTAACCGAGAGTTTACTGTGCCGTGACCAGGCTGGATGACCAGGACCCATAAAAGGGTTTTATTGCGCCATTATTACGTTTGATAATGCGCTCTGGATCGAGCCTGGTCTGGCGGGCGAGAAGTGAGGCTGCCCGGATCCTTCTCTCTCCTTGTTTCTGATTTGTAAAAGCACAAGCATATTTCTCTGATGCTTCTGTATAGAAAACGGCTCTTATATTAACTCAAATGTTTACTTAAGTCTACGGAGCATACAAATTGTTTTGATGAATCTATTAATTGAGCTGCGAGACCCATGGAGTTATGAACTTGGCTGCAGAAGACAAGAGTAATTGTAAATGCTTTCTTTAAAGGACCTCCACTCTCTTTATCTATATCTTGATGTCACATATTTACCACCTACGGCCGCGGCCCAGGAATTCTGAGACTGACATACATGTTACACTGTGGGTACTGAGATTGACTTAGATGTTACACCGCCGATAACATTCAAGTCTTGGATAATAAGAACCTTCAGAACTAGAGACGGCAATCAGTAATGATACTTGTTAGAGTACATACACTTTTTAGACTGAAATGTTGCTATTCGTGCTGCATCTCTTAAGAATGTACACAGAACTTTCACGGTCCATAATTCACACACTTAAGCTATTGGGAACGCCTAGACTATTTCAAGTTGTACTTCTTGACTGCACGCTAGAAAAAATGTATCAATTTATACTAGACGAACAAGCTGAGCAATACCTAGCTTGTGTCTACCTATATAATTTACACTAGTTCCAAATCCGCACGCTGAATAGTCAATTATAAAAGCGGGAGGCACGTAATCTATGCAAAATCCCATAATGAAAAGCAGGAGCGTAAATAAGCACACTAAGAGAAATTTCCTTAAACACAGAGTTCCAGAAATTTTTAAAACTTCATATATGGGAAAATAACCAGTAGATCACCATCATCTATTTTCATTAAAAAGCGTGACAAGTTTTCCCTAAAAACTTCCTGATCAGCCGGACAGTGGAATGCGCTGCCACGGCCCGTCTTAGATCCGGCTGGACAGTGGAATGCGCTGCCACGGCCCGTCTTAGATCCGGCCGGACAGTGGAATGCGCTGCCACGGCCCGTCTTAGATCCGGCTGGACAGTGGAATGCGCTGCCACGGCCCGTCTTAGATCCGGTCGGACAGTGGAATGCGCTGCCACGGTCCGTCTTAGATCCGGCTGGACAGTGGAATGCGCTGCCACGGCCCGTCTTAGATCCGGCTGGACAGTGGAATGCGCTGCCACGGCCCGTCTTAGATCCGGCCGGACAGTGGAATGCGCTGCCACGGTCCGTCTTAGATCCGACTATCAACCAGGTGTGAGTCGAGACCTGGCTGCCGGGGCGATGATGTCAACAGACAGGCTAGGACCACCTAACCCACTGCGTGGTGGGTGGGAGACGAGGAGCTCAATTGTGATCATTTTTAACAGACGAGGTAGACAAGTGCTCCTGAAAACCATTTTCCCTTCGTGTTTGCTTAGCAGGTGTTCAATGCAATTTACGACACATAAATGTGATGGAAATTAGCATACTTCCTAGTTATCAGCTTTTAATTGAATGACTGTGTGATTAGCAAGTGTGGGATAATTATATGAAATGGGAGGGATGGAGATATCGGGGAGATATCAGAGAGATATTGGCGAGATAATGGTACTTATACGATCGTAATGAGAGATAAAAGAGCGGGAACTGTGAGGAATAAGTGGTAATGAGGCGATACAAAAATATCGACATTATTTTGCAAAAATTAACAGTGTGGAATGTGCGGGCCTCGAGGGAGGGTGCAAGTCTTGTGTGATACATGTACATAACACTAAACAACGAAGTGGGTTCATCGTAATATGCGTTCACAATTTACGAAGACGTCATTAATCACTGCGTCCCCGTAATTGAACAGATAATTACAATGAAAATTAATAATAATGCTGAACAGATAATAACAATGAAAATATTAGTAGTAGTAATAATAGTATATTCATGGGAAGCGCTTAACTTGTACGAGTCATAACAACACCTTGGAGATGGGATGCAATAATGTTTGGTTCAAAGGGGATGATAGCTGCAGTTTCTTGCATCAAGCGACCTTCACTGGCAGTAAAGCAACCCTTGAAGAAAACTGTTGGGTATAGAAGGTGATAAGGGTTAGGGGGGGAGGGGGGAGGAACGATGGAACAATGTAGCACTTGGTGATATAAACACACACACCACCAATGAAATGCTGATGTCAATGGTGGCCCAGAAACAATGAGACATTTGGAAGTTTACTGCCGCAACATTTTAAATGGTCGGAGCCACTTCCTGAAGGGGTATGTTCAGGGTGTGGGGGCTAACCCTGTACTGAAGGAATGGGTACAGTGCGTGGGCGGGTAGGGGGTTGGAGACTACCTGCCAGGGTGGGTGCAGGATGTGGGTGACAAGGGAAGGCAGGGATCTTACCTGACGAAGTAGAGGCTGGGTGTGGGTGGAGAGAGGGTGAAAGGCTTGGAATCCCTGCTTGTCGGAGTGGGTGCAGTGAATGTGGGTAAAGTGTGGGTGGAGCGGGCGAGATGTGGAGCCCCTACCTATCAGGGTCGGCATAGAGAGCATGTCCTACTGAAGTCTCCCAGCTCAGACTGACACATTTGAACATTATGTGACTCATCCTGTGTGGTGGAATATGAGAGGGGAACACAGCTTTTGTTCCCACTATCTAGCTATCATCTAGAATAGAGTAGCATCACAAAGCTGATGTATCCAATTTTGTATAAATAAAAAAAGCATACATCAGATGACGCGGGTGACGTCTATACATTTCAAAATACTCACTGTCGATCGTTGCTTCTCAATTTAATTCCCAGTGATTTTAAGAACGACTCGGCAGTGATTTTTTTTCCTCTGCAGAATCTAAAACTCTGGGAATATATCATGCGAGTAAAGCATTTTGAAACTGCCACAAAAAAGGGTTTAAAACGAAAGGTTGTGAGTAGGTGGTGGTCGCAAAAGGTCACCTCGTCACTGTGCAGTAATTCTCTGCGAATCATCAGAGTGTGAAGGGTAACATTTGTCTAACCTTTCCATGGAGGCTGGGCGGCGATGGAGTGATAGGAGAAGCTGCAGGAACAGCAGCTGTAGGAGCAGCAACAGCAGCAGCAGGGAGCATTGATAACAGCAGTAGCAACGGAGACAACAACATGAGCAGCGGTAACTGCAGAAGAATCAACAATAAAAAGTAGCAACTTCAACAGCAGTGGAGTAGCGGTAACTACAGTATTAGTGATGACAGCAGGAGCAGGAAGACTGGAAACTTCAGCAGCAGCAGAATTAGCAGGAGGATTTGCATCACATCAGCAAAATAAGAATGAGCAGCAGAAACGGGCTTAACATTAACAAGATTAGCACCAACAGGAGATGAATTAAAGAGCATCAGAAACTGAATTAGCATAAACATCAACAGGAGCAGGATTAGCAAGGGTTAAGAAGATCAGGATTAGCAAGAGCATTATCATCGGAAGCAGGGTTAAAAAGAGCAGGATTAGCATGAAGAACATCAGCAGGAGCTGAATTAGCATCAGCAACATCAGCAGGGGTATAAGCCAAGTGGTCCCTCCCTCACACCAGAGTGAAAGTTGACGCCCAGCACCTGCCAGGCTCCATCACTTCACGATAATTAATGTCCATCACTCGATCTCACAGTCACCTCAATCTTTAATCCTTTATTCGTTTAATTGTATTTCTTTCCTCTCTCCTTTTGTATTCTTCCCTCCTCCTGCTTAATAGTATTTCTTCCCGCTGTGTATTTTTATTATCTTCCTCTGTCGTTTTGATTGTTTTTCTTTGTGTTGTGCATTTGTATTCTTGCCTTTTACTTGCTTATCTATGTATAATCTTTATGGGATTTCCCAACGCATCCCCAGATTAATGTCAGTCTTCCCGTTGTCTTTCTGTGTAAGAGACTGACTTGGTATTCTCTCCTCGCTGGATTTTATTGGTTAATTAAGACTAGCGTCGTGATGGGGCGGCAGGAAGTGTTCTGCTACGTGACGAGAGGGACGTGTTCGTACCACACGTGTTGCCACTTGTGATCAGCCAGGTTATTACTGCAGGCGACGGAACAGGCCATTGCAGGGTCACCTGCCTAACGTCTCACGAACAAGACTTAACGTAATAATGTTTGTAGAAATACCGACAATATGTTAAAACGACACAAGTGCAACTAATGCGAAATTTTATTGTGGCAACGTTTCGCTCTCCTGTTGCATTTCGCTGGCCTGTTGCATTAGGCTTTGTCAAGCCGTAACGGTTTGACAAAGCCTAATGCAACAGGCCATTGCAGGTCACCTGCCCAACTTCTCACAAACAAGACTGATGCAATCAATTTCAAGTCTTGTAGAAGTTTCATTCAATGTCTGTGTTTGCTTATGTATGTGAATTTGTACGTATGTATGACATGTTTACTTGTGTATGTGAATATGTACGTATGATGCATACAACAGTGACAAAAAAGAAAGGCAATACCTGAGCACTTCGTCTTGAGAATGTGCGCACACGAAAGCGCTCAGGTATTTCCCAGTTATCACCAATTCCTTGTCACTGAGTGTGTGCGCTCGCGCGCGCGCGCGCGCGCGTGTGTGTGTGTGTGTAAAAGAGAGAGAGAGAGAGAGAGAGAGAGGGGGAGGGAGGGAGGGAGGGAGGGAGGGAGTTATGGAGAGAGAGAGACCTACCTGGAGTGTGTGTGTGTGTGTGTGTGTGTGTGTGTGTGTGTAAAAGAGAGAGAGAGAGAGAGAGAGAGAGAGGGAGGGAGTTATGGAGAGAGAGAGACCTACCTGAGTGTGTGTGCGTGAGAGAGAGAGAGAGAGAGGGAGAGAGACCTACCCACCCACCCTTGACCCAACAAGCCTATCATAGCGTCACACTGTTGGCACCAGAGTTCCGTCCTGGCCAGCGACGCTGTCACCTGTGTCATCGCCAAGTGACGACATTCTCACAATTCCCCTCCCCCAACCCATCATTCTCCTCCCCCCTCTTAAAACCTCTCGTTCTCCTCCCCTTCCTCCTGTCCAACCCAGTCTCTTCAACCCCCTCTTCCTCTGTAATATCATATAACCATAATTTTTAAAGGGGTGGACCGGTAAGCCAGCGGAAGGCCTCGGTCAGATGACCAAAGGCTTCAACGGCGGGTCATCATCTAAGACCTGCGTCAGGAAACACTTGTCCTGTTTCCTGACGAAGCTTACCTAGCCATCATTCCATCCCATTCTTCGACGCCCTAACTCATCATTCCAATCCGTCTCCCCATTCCCCAATCTATCTTTTCACTCTTCAACCTTCCATTTTCTCCCCAACCCTTATCAAACCCCCTTTCCTCACCTTTATTACCCATTCATCCCAGGGCATTTACTCATCCAGGGGCATTTATCCATCTCGGGGCATTTATCTATCCTGGGGTATTTATCCATGTCGGGGCATATACTCATCTCAGGGCATTTATACATCCCGGCGGGGCATTTACCCATCCCGGGGCATTTATCCATCCCGGCGGGGCATTTACCCATCCCGGGGCATTTATCCATCCCGGCGGGGCATTTATCCCTCCCGGCGGGGCATTTACCCATCCCGGGGCATTTATCCATCTCGGGGAATATTGGTAGCGTGACAGTCATCGTTACTATTAAAGTTATGTCTGGAAAATTACACAGGGAACAGATAATGTGACGTTACTTCATAACGGAAGCCTCCCCCTCGTTACCTAGCCATCACGTTATAACTGGAGCCTTGTTATACATGCATACATTTGATCTTGCCCCTGCTGGTTTGTTCTATATGCATACATTTGTTCTTACCCCTGCTTTGTTCTACATTCATATCTGTTTTACAAGCTTAACGTACCACTTCTGACCGTTGTTAACGCACGAGACTGACAGCAGAAGCGCGCATGAACTTACCGCCTAGCCAGACAGCCCTACACTAGGATTACTGAACTTGTAACTATTATATTCTTGCGTTCTAACTGGCTTCCATGGCCCGATTTCTCCTCTTTTTACTGCTTATTGTCTCTCACTCCTTCTGGTTCATTTCACTCATTAACCTGAGACAGTAGCAGCGAGGTTCGAACCTCCTGCTTACAGCTAACACTTTTGTATTTCACCTTCGTTTCTACTGACGAAGGATGCATAGGGATTCCGAAAAGTTTTGTCATCTTTCCATTCCTGAGAAGATATATATGTATATATATATATATATATATATATATATATATATATATATATATATATATATATATATATATATAATATTATGAGCTTTCAGTTGTCCACTACAAGCTATTATATGTGAAGGTATGAAAGTAGAGTACATGGTGGAGTGTTGTAAAGCAGTGTTTGGAAGGTGGTAAGGGGAGGGAGGGTGCAACCTGAACCCGTCTACTGGTGTAAATGTGCCCGCATGGTACTTCTGAGGGAGGGAAGAGAGGGAGAGAAGGGAGAGTGAACTAAGGAAGGGCTGAGAGGTAGGCAAGTCGAGATATGGACTTCAGCAGACTGGCCCAGATGAGCCACATGTTTTCTTTAGTATTATTAAGTTTCCCTGGTAGAGAGACTTTATGGTTTTAACCGGGTTTCTTTATTTTCCACCTGTTTTCTCGGAGATATCTCGAAAACGCCTCTTGGGATTAACTTTAAACCTAAATTGAAATTAAGCAGTGCAGTGTTTTTTTTGTGTGAATGTTTAGGAAATACACTTTTTGTTATTTGCACAAATTATCGTAAACACACTCGGCACATTCAACAAACTCTTAAGGAATAACACAAGTATACGAGATTTGATGGACAATTCCTAGTATAAATATCTGAAACTAAAGTTAATTTGCTACATAACTCCTAGTTTGAATGTATAAAATTAAACGTAACTTTCTAGAAATGTGTGGTACAAAATGTGTCCAAGAACTAGGAAAGATGAATTACAAGAGATCGCAATTGTAAACGAAAATATCTTTCGAAATTATTCTGTAAAATATTCACACGATGGTTAAACTAGAATGTATGGTAGACTGTTAGAATGGTATACAAGTGTTAATGTATGGTAGACTGTTAGAATGGTATACAACCACAAGAAACAAAAAAATGTGTAAAATTAACACTAAAGACTGGATACCACGAGCATAATCCCTCTTTTGTAACAAATATATAATTAATCTATGTATCCTCCCCCCTCTCTCTCTCTCTCCCAGCATCACTTTGTGTGACTCTTAGACTTCGGTTCTCCAGGTTCATGTTCACTAATTTTAAGCAGTTATTCGTAAATCACTACTAAATCGTACTAAAGAGCAGAGCTATGGTGTCTGTATGACACTCAGGAGGTTGTCAGTGGTAAGCAGCCAAGCCCTGGTTACCTGTAAACATCTTGAAGACTTAAAGATGAAATGAGATGCAGAGGGAGTTGAGGGCGATTATGAAATGTCATTCAGGGCAAGGCGTGGGCGAGGCTCGATCCTTCGTCTGCTAAGAGACAGATATGACAACTATACTTAACCTACATGCTCAGTAAGCACAGACATCCACTCAGCAGCCCGCATGAAACCCGTCATATGATCTGGCAAGACCTTGATCTGTCAGACTAAACATCACTGACAATGGGTAACATCACTGACAATGGGTAACATCACCGACAATGGGTAACATCACTGACAATGGGCATCCCGCAACGCGAGATCAGAAGACTCGTGTTAATGGGTGAAGCCTCTGTAAAACTTGTCCTATCATCCTCTACATCAGTTGGAACTAGAGCCTGTCTCCGAAGCTTCGACAAGATCTCCAGATATCGTATGAAGCATAGTGGTTGACAATAGCTGTCACCCTCAGCGCGATAATGAATGACATCTAAATGACTCTCTCCGTCAACCAAGATGATACGTAAATAAAACCAGTTTCCATAACTGCGAAAGACCAAGAGATAGATTTTTTCAACCTCGACCATCTCCCATCAAGGTAGGGGTGACCAAAGAAGAAAAAATCACTCATTCAATAGGTGTCTTGCCTGATGACAGGATATAAATACGGTATATCAATCAAAGGCCTGATCAGAGACCGGGCCACAGGGGTGATTATTCCCAGAATTAACACAACAGAGCGTTATTATGGACAGACATTTTCCATAACGTAATGAGTACCTTGGTATTAAAAAAAACAATTCTTACTACAATTTCCAACCCAGAAATTAAAAATGGAAAGCAGAGGACGTATCTGTCAATCCTGGATCATTAGCAAGTCGATGATGCTCCAGCTGTGAAATTGTAACTTTTACTATGCAATCTAAGGCATCAGAGGAACTTAAAAGTGTATTTAAAATACCTAAGAGATCTCCATAGATACCGTCCCTAGCGACACCCAAACACCTTATATTTTCACTCTAGCTGGGTTGATGGGAGATGTCTAGCATATGAACAAGTGAATTTTGTGTGGATTAAGACACCATGGTGTAGTTGGGTGGGTCTTGATCGTCTTGTTGTTCAAGTTTTCTTGAAGGAAGTTGAAGATTAATTGCTGGGTCTGTTGAGAAAAAACTGTTGTACCTTTGTAGGTCATCTTTTCAAACATGACGATACGTTGTCACCATTCTCCGTCATGTTGTTTCGTTGTTGTTATTGCTCTCTTTTCTCTCTCCATATTGGATTCATCATTAGTGGTATTTCTCCTACTCTCATTATAATTATTAACTTAGTTTCCATTCCCGGCCACCTGCCCTCTCTTTCTCCCCAACTCTACACTTAATAACCTCTTCCAACAGTTCTAGTACTGCCAGCATTCCCTCACCACCACCACCTTCCAACAGCGCCCCCACCACCACACTCCTGCTGCTCCTCCTTGGACGCCCATCTCCTCCACTCCTTCCACTGCCATTCTCTCAGCTGTTCGTTCCTTCGCACGCGGTCGACGCGTAGAATAGCAGAATGTCCATCACTGGTGCTTAGTGTCGGTGCGTCTTATCTCTCCTGTGTGACGAGCAGGGGGAGGGTGATGAGGAGAGGAAGAGGAGGAAGAGAAGCGCTTGGGTGAAGTACATTACTTGAGTTGAGGACGAAAGGACAAGAGTACTCAAGACACGAGTGAAATAAGAATCAGACTGAGGATTATACTCTAGTTGTATTTGCGGGGGTCAGAGTCTCAGCTCCTGACCCCGCCTCTTAATATCGGCATTACCTATTTCCGACCTCCTGTATCTTGGCATGCATTCTCTTCTAAATGTGTGTTTGTACTTACCTATTTGTGGTTGCAAGGGTCGATTCACAGCTCCTGGCCCCCGCCTCTTCGCTGGTCGCTACTGGGTCCACACACTCCCTGCTCTATGACCTTTATCGTATCTCTTCTTAAGGCTATGTATGGATCCTGCCTCAATTACATCACTCACCAGATTGTGTATGTATGTGTGTGTGTACATAAAGTGTTTAGTTTCCTTACATGGTATTCTGGGAACTATTGTTGCATATGATCTGTATCTGGCGAGTGCATCCTCGCCTTCTCTTCTCCCGTGCTCTTTTGTACGCTTTTTCATAGCGTATAATTTTCTGCGCCTCTCTGCCACTCTGGTGATCCTGTCACCGTGACATTGACAAAGACCCTTTACGAGCGAGTCTCGGGTGTCCGTGGCTGGTGTCCGTGTGGAGAGGGTTGTCGTCGCAGTTGGTGTCCCTGAAGTTCGTGGTTGGTGTCCCCAAAGTTCTTGGTTAATGCCCTGATGTTTGTGGTTGGTGTCCCTGATATCCTTAACTGATATTCTTAGCTGGTGTCCCTGATATCCTTAGCTGGTGTCCCTGATATCCTTAGCTGGTGTCCCTGATATCCTTAGCTGGTGTCCCTGATATCCTTAGCTGGTGTCCCTGATATCCTTAGCTGGTGTCCCTGATATCCTTAGCTGGTGTCCCTGATATCCTTAGCTGGTGTCCCTGATATCCTTAGCTGGTGTCCCTGATATCCTTAGCTGGTGTCCCTGATATCCTTAGCTGGTGTCCGTGTGAGGTGAGTGGGTCGTCACCTCAGACCATCATGTTCTAGGCTGGGGAGGGTGAGTCCTCCCCATGAAACAATTGCATATCAACCAGGAGTGGAATTTGATGCTTATCGCCAATCCCCCTTTCCTCCTACCCCGTGTCCACCTACCCTCCTGTTAATCCCCACCTTTCCCACCCTCTCATCTTCCCTCCCTTCCTCTCCTCCCGTCCCTTTTGAGGATTGGGTAGTTTCTTGTCAGCCTGTCTCGACGTGGACGCACCTCCAAGGATGTTGATGCTACCCTCTCTCCTTCCCTTTTCTTATCCTGCTCCTCCCTCTCCATTATCCTTTTCCATACCACCCTTCCCTCTCCCTTCTGCTCTTCGTTGCCCATTTCACTCTTCTATACTTCTTTTTCACAGCTCCTTCCCACTCACCATGGTTCCCGGCGTGTCCAGTAGATTTTATTGATGGTTCCAATACTGACGCGATATAAATTATGGCCAGTCTTATGCTTGACGCCGCTAATATATTCCGTACTTGACCAAGTGATGGGATGATTGTGTGCGCGCTCACCTAGTTGTGGTTGCAGGGGTCGATTCACAGCCCCTGGCCCCGCCTCTTCACTGGTCGCTACTAGGTAACTCCCTGCTCCATGAGCTTTATCATACCTCTTCTTAAAGCTGTGTGTGTGTGTACACGCGAGTGCATGTGTGCGTGTGTACGTCGTGCGCGTCCTGTCCGTCTTTGTTTTATCCTCCATCGTCCAGTCAGCTTGCTGGAAAACACTCGAAAAATCTTCCACCAGTTTTCGGACACTGTTTCAACTTGATTGGCACCTCACCCTCATTCCCTCGACAGAAAAAGTTGTCAGTGGCTATTTTTCCAGCGCACAATTTTCCACACTTTTCACAACTGATCTTGGATTTCCAGGCATTAATAGCTGTCTATTACGGTCTCTTCCCATATGTCCTTCTACGGGAAGGGGGAAAAAAAACCCACGAATTTTTGCTAGAATTATGGGCGAAAAGTGGATGATTTCTCTAGTTGGAGCCAGTGGTCCCCCGGCTCGTGTCTGGAGACAGGGAAGCCAGGGTGATGACAGCCGACATGACCCGCTGAAGACTCACCGTAAGCAGGTGCTGGTGAGGAGCTTCTGCTTGTCTTGGCTGCCTTCTGCTGGGGCTACTGCTCCTGCTGTTGGCCTAGCATTTTGTTGCTATTAAGCCTGACCCAACTTCTGCTGTTATTTTTTAAGCTGTTCCACCTACAGACACTGAATGAAAAATATACAATAACCTTACACGCAATAAACCAGACATACTGACAACAAACGTTTCCTATCTTGATAAAGCTCTGAGTGAAAAATGTTCGTTAATCAAGGATAGATCTACGTGTCTTTGATTTACTTACATAGACACTGGTGATACAGCCACTAGTGAAATATTACATTATAATACAGAGGCTATGCAGGTACCGGCGTTCAACACTTACTGTCGGAACACGTAATTTTAACGTTATTGTTTCTGTTCTTAAAACCTGTTGCGTTCCCAGGCGTGTGATTCTGCTCCTCTTAGTGCTGTTAGAGAACATAAAACTGTTGTTGCTTTGCAAGGTTTCAACTTGATTACAGAAGCATGCCAAGTTCCGCCACTGCTGCTGTAACTGCTAGTGTTGTTGCTGCTGGTATTACCTTTGCCGCTGCTGCTGCTGCTGTTGTTACTTCTGCTCGCAAATACGGTGAGAGTCTAATTCTTTGGTAGGTCTGGAACCACGGGAGACTGTCAAGAGACTTTTTCTGGTTCCATATTAGGCCAGGGATAACCCAGGACATTTTTCGACCCATTAGTTGTGCAGAAGGGAGGTGTCTTCTTAGTGCTGGCCTCATTATGGGGTGTTGGCGTCAGTATGCAAGTGTTGCGACGACGCACACTAAATGTGCGTCTCCGAGTATGGCAAAACACATACACGGTGTGCGCGTGTTCATGTCCGCTGCTACATATATCGCTCATTCTTTGTAGATTCTACGAGTAAAGATTTTGCCATCGAAGCGGCTAGTTTATTGTACATCTCATATCCATCCTGTGGATGGTAGTGGCTAGTTTATTGTGCACCTCATATCCATGCTGTTAAGGGTAGTGGCTAGTTTATTGTGCACCTCATATCCATGCTGTGGATGGTAGTGGCTAGTTTATTGTACATCTCATATCCATGCTGTTAAGGGTAGTGGCTAGTTTATTGTGCATCTCATATCCATGCTGTGGATGGTAGTGGCTAGTTTATTGTACATCTCATATCCATGCTGTGGAGGGTAGTGGCTAGTTTATTGTGTACCTCATATCCATGCTGTGGATGGTAGTGGCTAGTTTATTGTACATCTCATATCCATGCTGTTAAGGGTAGTGGCTAGTTTATTGTGCATCTCATATCCATGCTGTGGATGGTAGTGGCTAGTTTATTGTACATCTCATATCCATGCTGTTAAGGGTAGTGGCTAGTTTATTGTGCATCTCATATCCATGCTGTGGATGGTAGTGGCTAGTTTATTGTACATCTCATATCCATGCTGTGGAGGGTAGTGGCTAGTTTATTGTGTACCTCATATCCATGCTGTGGATGGTAGTGGCTAGTTTATTGTACATCTCATATCCATGCTGTGGATGGTAGTGGCTAGTTTATTGTACATCTCATATCCATGCTGTTAAGGGTAGTGGCTAGTTTATTGTGCATCTCATATCCATGCTGTGGATGGTAGTGGCTAGTTTATTGTACATCTCATATCCATGCTGTGGAGGGTAGTGGCTAGTTTATTGTGTACCTCATATCCATGCTGTGGATGGTAGTGGCTAGTTTATTGTACATCTCATATCCATGCTGTTAAGGGTAGTGGCTAGTTTATTGTGCATCTCATATCCATGCTGTGGAGGGTAGTGGCTAGTTTATTGTGTACCTCATATCCATGCTGTGGATGGTAGTGGCTAGTTTATTGTACATCTCATATCCATGCTGTGGAGGGTAGTGGCTAGTTTATTGTGCACCTCATATCCATGCTGTGGAGGGTAGTGGCTAGTTTATTGTGTACCTCATATCCATCCTGTGGAGGGTAGTGGCTAGTTTATTGTACATCTCATATTCATGCTGTGGAGGGTAGTGGCTAGTTTATTGTACATCTCATATCCATGCTGTGGAGGGTAGTGGCTAGTTTATTGTGTACCTCATATCCATGCTGTGGAGGGTAGTGGCTAGTTTATTGTGCACCTCATATCCATCCTGTGGAGGGTAGTGGCTAGTTTATTGTACATCTCATATCCATTCTGTGGAGGGTAGTGGCTAGTTTATTGTGTACCTCATATCCATCCTGTGGAGGGTAGTGGCTAGTTTATTGTACATCTCATATCCATGCTGTGGAGGGTAGTGGCTAGTTTATTGTGCACCTCATATCCATCCTGTGGAGGGTAGTGGCTAGTTTATTGTGTACCTCATATCCATCCTGTGGAGGGTAGTGGCTAGTTTATTGTGCACCTCATATCCATCCTGTGGAGGGTAGTGGATAGTTTATTGTGTACCTCATATCCATCCTGTGGAGGGTAGTGGCTAATTTATTGTGTACCTCATATCCATCCTGTGGAGGGTAGTGGCTAGTTTATTGTGCACCTCATATCCATCCTGTGGAGGGTAGTGGCTAGTTTATTGTGCACCTCATATCCATCCTGTGGAGGGTAGTGGCTAGTTTATTGTGCACCTCATATCCATCCTGTGGAGGGTAGTGGCTAGTTTATTGTGTACCTCATATCCATCCTGTGGAGGGTAGTGGCTAGTTTATTGTGCACCTCATATCCATCCTGTGGAGGGTAGTGGCTAGTTTATTGTGCACCTCATATCCATCCTGTGGAGGGTAGTGGCTAGTTTATTGTGCACCTCATATCCATCCTGTGGAGGGTAGTGGCTAGTTTATTGTGCACCTCATATCCATGCTGTTAAGGGTAGTGACTAGTTTGTGCACCTCATATCCATCCTGTGGAGGGTAGTGGCTAGTTTGTGCACCTCATATCCATCCTGTGGAGGGTAGTGGCTAGTTTGTGCACCTCATATCCATCCTGTGGAGGGTAGTGGCTAGTTTGTGCACCTCATATCCATCCTGTGGAGGGTAGTGGCTAGTTTGTGCACCTCATATCCATCCTGTGGAGGGTAGTGGCTAGTTTGTGCACCTCATATCCATCGTGTGGAGGGTAGTGACTAGTTTGTGCACCTCATATCCATCGTGTGGAGGGTAGTGGCTAGTTTGTGCACCTCATATCCATCGTGTGGAGGGTAGTGGCTAGTTTGTGCACCTCATATCCATCGTGTGGAGGGTAGTGGCTAGTTTGTGCACCTCATATCCATCCTGTGGAGGGTAGTGGCTAGTTTGTGTGGCTCATATCCATCCTGTGGAGGGTAGGGGCTAGTTTGTGTACCTCATATCATGCTGTGGAGGGTAGTGGCTAACACGCTTACATTCGCGTGTTTAAAAAGTGACATTGTTATATTTAAGACTAGTAATAACAGTAGAATTATCGATAAAAATGTTAGGTAAATGAACACAGTTGCAACTAATGTTACATTTTGTGGCAACGTTTCGCTCTCCAGGAGTCTGACAAAGCTCCTGGAAAACGAAACGTTGCCACATTGTCACAGTAGTTGTATCTGTGTCCATTTAACTAAGATTTAGAATACTCACAAAATTAGTTATATTTTCACTAATAAAATTCAAAGAGTGTTTCTTCTATAGTAAAGTTATCCCGTCCTACTGGCCCATGCTAGGCAGGTCCAAGTCGTCACCTGGTCTAAGCCACATCCAGTTAAAAACAAGCGTATGGTTTCCAACGAATTAAGGAACGCTTATGTATCTCCCGCTGCCAGACGTTAACCTCCTGTTTATGTAATTTTGCTATATTACCGGGTTAGTTATACGTAATTTTAGCATAATTTATGTTAAACCCACCTAGCCTAAAACAACTGATATTTTTGTGACTCCACAGGATGGCCACGGTACATACAACTTCCTCTTCCATAATTTTAACTATCACTCATTAAATAGAAACTCTGAGCCTTTTATCTCCACTACTAAAATTGACTTAGCCTTTTTTTTTTGTCCGCACGTTATTTATTTTTGTTTTCTTAAGTAAAAGGCAGTAGCTGGCGGAGAAGAAGACGGGATTTCATTTTTATTTAATTCTCCTCTCCGCCTGAAGAGTTTAAATAGGCAGCCATTTTTCCTGGAGGTCGTTCATGGCGCCGACATCACTGCCCACTTACGACCATCTGAGGCCGACGTTTTGCTTTAATTAGCAGCTGGCTCTAATTAGCCCACTACGACGGATATAACAGTTAACTTGGGGCCATCTTAGGGAGAATTGTGCCGGTCCAGTGGCGGTCCACGTGAACCTTATGGCCCGCCAGCCCAATATGGCGCCCACGGCTCTTGATGGGACGGATAACCGTTCGTCTGTTTGTCCAGCTCCAACTCTGAGTAGAGGTTTTTATATGGTTTTCTTTGGCTACTTAACTGCTGCATCAGAAAGGACAGCTTGTTGTTCAGCTGTTAAATACAGCACTAGATAGGATAGCTTGCAGTTTGTCTGTTAAACAGCACCAAAACGTACAGCTTGTAAGTCAGTTCTAAAATATAGCAGCTCAGAGGAGAGCTTAACTCACTCAACTACTGCACAAGACAAGCTGTTATTCATAATAACAGGCATATTTTTTTGTGTCGCTAGATGGCAGTACTGGTGATCTGACTTCAGCGTGGTCCACACCTGGTCACTCATGTTTGAGAAACTCTCAAAGGTCTAGAGATTAGCAACAAGACTTAAATCCTGAATATCCATCAAATCTGGAACTAACAGGGCGGATAAACAGATTGAAATGCAAGGCAGGATAAAAATAGAAGCTAAAAACACAGATAAATCATAGGAACGATAGGAAATATTTCCATCTCAGGGTGTCCAGCAAGTGGAACGAATTAGATGGATGAACTGGATGAGGAAGTAGAGGACAATTCCATCCATATTTTCAAGAATAGGAATGATAGATCCCAACAGGCCAGGAAAATATTGTAGTTGCAACAGGACGAGTCTAGGAAGAGATTCAGGACCCTCGCAAAAAGAGTAGACGAGTTGAAACATATACACACAGGTAACATAATAATCAGAATCATCAATACACAGGTAACATGGAAAATAAGACAGCAACACAGGCATCATGAACACCTGTGAGCAACACACAGGCATCATGAACACTCACCTTCACCTGTGAGCAACACAGACGTCATGAACACTCACCTTCACCTGTGAGCAACACAGACGTCATGAACACCTTCATCTGTGAGCAAAACACAGGCGTCACGAGCACTCACCTTCACCTGTGAGCAACACACAGGCATCATGAGCACTCACCTTCACCTGTGAGCAACACACAGACATCACGAACACTCACCTTCACCTGTGAGCAACACACAGGCATAATGAACACTCACCTTCACCTGTGAGCAACACCCAGCCATCATGAACAATCACCTTCACCTGTGAGCAACACCCAACCATCATGAACAATCACCTTCACCTGTGAGCAACACCCAACCATCATGAACAATCACCTTCACCTGTGAGCAACACCCAGCCATCATGAACAATCACCTTCACCTGTGAGCAACACCCAACCATCATGAACAATCACCTTCACCTGTGAGCAACACCCAGCCATCATGAACAATCACCTTCACCTGCACACAAGGAGGCTGCCTGGGAGGTGGTAGTGGGGGCGACGGTCGGCTGATCTTACAAGAATTAATCACAGGAATACTTAGCGACCATGAGAGTGTTATCATTACCTTCAAGACAGTGATTAAAAGGCACACCTTCATTGAGATAAATACTGTCATTAAACGTAACGACGACATAACTTATAGTAGAGGCGTCGTCACTAGTGCCTCTCCCCCCATACAAGCTCCAGGAACACCCACTCCTTGTAACCACCACACATTGGGAGTGATTTGTAGTGAGTGTTCTGCTGTTACTGCTTGTTCTGCTGTTACTGCTTGTTCTGCTGTTACTACTTGTTCTGCTGTTACTGCTTGTTCTGTTAGGCGATCGTTTTGTTACCATAGGGTATATGATCACCCGTTTACGTGAAAGGAGGTGAAATGGAGCATTAAGCACAGCAGGCGAGCATACCGGTAGATGATGTGGGATCGTGCATTACACCAGCAGGTAAAGTGTGATGATACAGAAGGCGCAGCAGACAGGAGGTGGACATACCACAAGGAGGAGCTGTGACCACCTCCATGGCTCCTGCGACACACTGGGTCCGGGTTCAGTACACAGTTGTGGATAATGGCTCTCATGCTCACACTGAAGGCAAGACACTATGTCTGATGTACCAGTCAGTCTTATTAATCAAGTTTATAGAAAGTCTGAACTTAAATGACGGACGAGTCCAGTCAAATTTGTTCATGTCAGACCGGGTGCTTAAGCCAAATGTGTTAGTAGTGGTGGTGGAGGTGGTGAAGGTAGTGGTATTGGTAGTAGAGATAGTTGTAGTAGTGGTATTGGTAGTAAGTGGAAGTAGTTGTTGTAGTGATGGTATTGGTGGAGGTAATTGTGATACCTGTGTTGGTAGTTCAGATCTTCCCCCACCCAGGGCCAGGCAAGGATGCTGACTGTCTACGTTAGTTTTGATTCAATTTGCTTAGTCATCCTCAACGTTTATAAAGATCAGATGCTCCTTTTATATATATATTTAGATATATATATATATATATATATATATATATATATATATATTTATATTATATAATATATATATATATATATATATATTTATATTATATAATATATATATATATATATATATTTATATTATATAATATATATATATATATATATATATATATTATATATATATATATTTATTTATATTATATATATTTATATTATATATATTTATATTATATATATTTATATTATATATATTTATATTATATATATTTATATTATAATATATTTATATTATATATATTTATATTATAATATATTTATATTATAATATATTTATATTATAATATATTTATATTATAATATATTTATATTATAATATATTTATATTATAATATATTTATATTATAATATATTTATATTATAATATATTTATATTATAATATATTTATATTATAATATATTTATATTATAATATATTTATATTATAATATATTTATATTATAATATATATATATATATATATTTATATATATATATATTACATCTCGACAGAGGACTAACATCATCCTCCTTCAGCGTCGCCTCCGTCACTCTTGGACAAGAGAATTGACACCTTCAAGCAACCCATTAGCGCCTTCTCCTCGTCACGTCTTCCCAAACTTTACCCCTTCAATCACCTTCACCGCCTCCGTCATCGCCGTCTGTAATAAGACACCCAAGAAGAATGTCCCGAGACAAGAGAGTGGGGAGGTTCCTGCCGCGCCCCCTGGCTGACTAGGGAACCCTGGGAGTCCAACCTACACCCCTTAGTTGTCTCTGGAACCTTGGGGAACCCTACCTTTGCCCCCTTCCCGGCTCTGCAATCCTAGAAGCTACCAACTCCCCCGTGGATGTTGCTAGACCCTTGGGGAGGTCTTCTTATCCTCCCTGGAACCCGGGGGAGGGGATTGTTCTAACCTATGCCTCCTATTCGTTTATCAACCCCTGTAGGGGGCTCCTAGTTACCCTCCCCCTTCTCTCTGGAACCTTGGGGGGGTCCCTACCATCGCCCCTTGGTGTCTCAAACCCTGGGGAGAGTTTAAGAGGCTGACAGTCTCTGGAAACCAGGGGGTCCCCTAGCTATGCCCCCTAGCCGTCACTGGGTGTCTGACGAAGAATGGCTCTGCCAGGAGGTGATGAACCCCTTGATCTTGGACGCCGTGCCGTCAACTCCGCCATCAGAAAGATGCAACTACAAATACTGCATTAAAGGCCCTGCCCATCAACATGACATGAGGGACATTACCAAGGTTTTAATAACGCGCAGCGGAGAGAGATAAAAGACATAACTTCCCTTCCTACCTTCTCTTCAATTCCCTTCTCTCGCCTTCCCTCCTCTACACCCCCCCTCCTTGCCATCTCTCATCTACACCCACTCGCCACCGCCACCTCCGTCGCCATAGCTGACTCTGCCATCCAGAACTGACATCAATAAACATCTGAAGTTGTCCCCCTGCGCCTTACAAATCAGGGGTCCCTTTGACTCCGTAATGGGCGGTGTTTTGTCTGACAATGGCTCTTTGGTGTGATCGGACGCGGCCTTTGTTGCAAGTATGAGCGAGTGTGTTCCGTCTGCTGCTTGTGTTTGTACATTATGCCAGCTCGCCGCGTCCCTCGCACCCTCACCACCTCACTAAGTGCCAGATTATTTCTAATTATCTCATTTTAATCCTGCTGCAATTTCCGCGGTGCGCTGAAGTTGGAACTGAAATTCTCTGAAGAGGAGTACATGAGAGTACAAGGGAAGACCTCACAGTCCACTTCGATGTTATCAGCTGGTGCAGGTGGCAGTGGTGATCTGCAGTGCTCAGTCGTCAACGTCCTGTGTAAGTGTCAGAATTTTCACGTGTTTTGGGATCCATTTCGTGAGGAAGCGAGGTAATGTTTAATGAAGAGAGAGAGAGAACCAGCTTATAGCGTATTCTGTGCGTCGCCTGAGACTGGAGACTGATGACGTTTGACGAAGATGGATGTTTCAGAGAAGAGGCGAACACAGAGAAAGAAAAGACAGAACCTTAAAGGGGTAGAAGATAAGTGGCCGAGAATAATGCGAAAAAGTACTCCCGTGAGATTACGTCGAAGCAACTTAGTAGTATGAAAGAATAAGAGGGATCATTTGAGGAAAGGGAGGAAAGAATCATGTAGATGAAAAAAAAATAATTCGAGAAGCTTTATTAATGCAAGATTAGGAAAATGAGATAGCATGACAGTAAGATGTAAAAGGTATGGTAAATATAAGACAGGAAGAGGAGCCATAACAGGAACAACAGGAAAGAACTTTATAGGTTAACGAATGAAATATAGAAAGATGCAAGAGGATTGTAGAGAAATGTTAGATTTTAACAGATGAGAAGGATGTGGCAGAAAAGGGAAGAAAATAAAGCGGTAGCAAGAGAAAGAGAATACGTCAGCAAAAGAAAAAAGAGGAGGCAGCAAGAGGAAGAGGAGGAGGAGGAAGAGGCAAGAAGCAGCAGCAGCAACATCGTCAGGAGGGTTGAGGGTCACGCTCCGTCGACTTCGTTGTGGGTGACGGACTGGCGTTGGTAACCTAATGGACGTGCCCCGTCTCCTGCCCTCCGTCACTCCTGCTCCCCTCCCCCCACAGCCCAGAGACCCTCGCCTGTCTTGACTGTCCCTCAGTGTCTTAAACCGTTTCTCAGTGTCTTACACCGTCCCCCAACGTCTTACACTCTCTCCTGGCGTCCTTCATGTCGCCGTCGTTTTCTTTAAACTCCCGGCGTCGTCCTGCACCTCCCCGATGTCCTGCACTTCCCTCTTTCTCCTATACCTCTTTACCCCCCCCTTCACTGGCGTCCTCCGGCGTCCCTGGACACTGGCGGTCACCCGTCCTCGTAGTGTGTGCTCACTCAGCGTGGGAAAAGAACAACATTTTGCTTTCTGTTACGTTTTGGTTGTTTACATGCTTGGCAAGTGACTTCATTTATTGAATTGCATGAAACTATTTTCCACGCGTGGTGCTCCATTTTCCAACTTCCCTTTGTATTATTCTTTTTTTTGACACATCACTTGTCTCTCACCAATGTAGGGAAAACCAAAGAAAGAAATAGTCACCATTATTCATTCAATAGTTGTCTTGACAAACGTTCGTGAATATCACAATTCGAAAGACCTTCCCGAACTACAACATCCACACCTCTCCTTCAGAGTACAGGCACTGTATTTCCCACCTCCACCGCTCCTTCAGAGTACAGGCACTGTATTTCCCACCTCCACTGCTCCTTCAGAGTACAGACACTGTATTTCCCACCTCCACCGCTCCTTCAGAGTACAGGCACTGTATTTCCCACCTCCACCGCTCCTTCAGAGTACAGGCACTGTATTTCCCACATATTGGACATCAGCGTATTGCAGCCTTATATATAATATGTCAGTCACTGTAAGATTGTCAGTCTCGCTTAAAACTTTACGAAAAAGTCACATGGTCCGAAAGACATGTGCAAACACAGCGCCAGAGGAATGTGCAGATATGGAAACTCAGGTACAACGAAAGGGAATATAAATACACACTTCAAGAAATGTATGAATTTGCTGTATCATGAGATCACCAACAGCCTGACTGATCCGAAACGGCCGTGATTAGCGCTCTGGGAATCGAGCCTCCACCATTCCTTGAGCTGGATAACCTCACACAGGTTTAGCGTTCAAACAACGGAGATGGTTATGCTGTTGTTTGCTTAAACGAATGGTTGTATTTCCATCCTGGGATGTACAAAATAACACTTGTGGTAAAACACTATTGTGATGCTGTGATTTCCAAGTAAACAAGAGTTCCTTCCACGGATCTTTTAGGGGCTGAGATATAGCATTAGAAGTGGACAAGATTCTAATGATGTGTTTATTCATGTGAGAGATTTTAACCATCCAATTGATTTTCAAAAGGCTGAGAAAGTTGTATCAAACAAGTCCATGGTCGACAGGAACGAATTCAGACGATCATAAAGTCAGACAGTGAGAGAGAGCAACAGAGGATGAGTTCATGGCAGAATGGCACTCACAAAACAAGTCATTCACACTGCAGAATCAAATTTACAACATTCCTCAACGCTATTCCAATTACCAGTATGAAAGAGCGGCAGTAAGGCGACACGTAGTAAATCAGCGACACGTCGTTTTGATAAAGGCTTAACTCTGTCTACATGTCTTTGACGAGCTTTGACCAGTGCTGGACGGGACAAGAGTACACACCATTGTACTCCATTACCGAGACGGAGTGTTACTTGACTTCTTGATTATTTTCAGATTGGCCTGAAAATAAAGTGGCTATCTATCATTATCAGGCTTACCAACCTAAACTGTGGAAAGACACAAAGTAACTTGTATTATTTTTGCCAATAAACAAGGATTAAAAAGAATATAAAGGTCTTCATGGCTTCACGACAAAAACAAATGCAATGTTTGGAGCTTCAAAGAATCCCACACCAGAGATTTCTTGGACAGTGAAATCTTGCACCTAATATTAACCTCCTGGGAGATTAAACCACTCATAGTAGGAAATAATGGGTAATAACAATATGAAACTTCAGCTGGGAATATCCTAAAACCAGCTCATCTGAGACCAGTGATGATGCTGGTGAATGACTCTTGATCCACGGAATTGGGGTCCACCTCCCCTTAGATGAAACCTGATTACCTCCACACTAATCCTATTTCCCCCCAGATACTATGTGACCCTTAAGGGTCATATAATATCTGGTATGACATATTCACTATATGATTTGCGAGACCTTAGCGTTCAGACAGCAGGTAATGAATTACACTAGATCACAGGTGTATCATAAACACTGAGGATGTAATCAGATATGTGATAAATACAACCTACTTACACCACAACCTCACTGAAGTGTAAACAAGTATATAACTCGTTCTGCTACTCAAAGTACACTCAGTGTATGAAAAACATGTAGTAATAAAATTGGTCTTGACCTGAAGAATATAAATAATAAACTTTATTGCCTGCACGTATATAGGGCGATGTCACATGCATGTTAATTTCTGCTGGAACTAAGCCGTTAAAAAAATCTAATATTTATTCTAAGTTTCATTAAGATAGGTTAACGATAATCAACTTGTATACAAGCTGGAAAATTAACAAAAAATGGCACTAAAAATAGAAAATTATCAATATTCTTTCTCGTATACAACATCTAATACAGAAATACAAAACTCTTAGCAGCGTTGGCTCTCCTGCTTGAGAGTTATATTCACCTTGAACATTAACAATAAAGATAACAAGACTCTTGTTAGCGGTCCAAGCGATGACATAAACCCGGTCCATCCAGCTATCATGTAACGGAGATTAACACACACACTCGAAACTTTGAAAAAATATAAAAATGACAGCATGACGAGTTTGAAAAAAAAAATAATGACAGCATGACGAGTTTGAAAACAGAAACAAATGAGAGCATGACGATGCTCTGGGCACCGGGGCCACAATTCTTGAAAGTCATTTATAATATGTAAAATACCACTGGAATGGCCATTTAATGTACCTTGAAGAAACTGCTTATAAACAGGTTACATTGCAGAGGTCTTTAAAAAAAACAACTTTGGAGACAACCACATCTTGCAAAGCAGACAGCAGTGACATGACAGAAAACTATCAGCCAGTCGCATTAACAGAGAGCCAGTAAAACATTTAAACTACTGGGATCGCCTCAAAGTACTGAATACCGCAAGTCCTCTCTGGAGCGTAGGAGAGATACATAACATCTTCGTGGAAGATGCTGGAGAGCATATTCTCAAACCTACACACTACCACAACATACTAGAGTAATATAAATGGAAATGTAAAATATACACAACGGGAAGCTTGGGCGCCACACACACAATATGAAAACACTATATCAACATCCGTGGTCGTACATTATTCAGCATACTACTACCAAATATCAGAAACAATGCTGGGACAAGTGTAGGAGTCTCCAAGAATAAAGTGGATTACTACCTCTACCAAGTACAAGATCAACCTGGCTGTGGTGGAATGTGGTCCAGTGGATGGTTAAGAGCAACAGTCTAGTTGACCACAAGCAAGAAAGAAATAGGTCACAGGTATATCACACTGTCTTAGAGATGATGTTAGGGAAAATTATAAATTTTATAGACAGCTTTGAACCTCACCCAGTTTAACATGACCTGATAAGGAGAGATCCTGCCCATCGCAACTAGGAAACAAAAACAATAAAATTACAGTCATAAAAAAATCAGAATGTTCAAAATGGAGTTATAACCTCTAAAACGAGGTCAAACAGTATAACAGAGTAGGGGATGGTGAAGAAGTCAGCGAAGCAGGTCAAGATGTCAACAGAACGGGGAGGACGGTAGAGAGGTCAGCGGTGAGGTCAGCGGAGGAGGTAGAGGAGAGGTGAGCGGAAGAGGTGGACTGGAGGTGAGACGGGCAGACTAGCACCGCCACCCCTGACAACTTCTAGTCCTCGTTTTCTTCCTCCATCTTCCCTGAATTCTTATTTATATTTGTGTAATTATTGTTTGTGTATGTGGAGTTGTGTTTTAATTACATGTTTCTGTTTAACAGATAGGCAACATGCACGGAATATTCGCATTGAGCAACAAATAAAATACAGGGGGAGGGAGAATTACTTAAATGTGGGCTCAGTATTAGTTAAAGATATAATTTAGTTTTTCTTATGTTTTCTTACTATTATATATATATATATATATATATATATAATATATAAATTAGTACCTGCACTCTGAAGGATATATAGGGATGTTACAGTCGGAGGTTAATCTGACTCTGTGATGTCGTCTCACTTCTGGAAAGACGGCGATTGACTGAATAATGGTGAATGAAGGGTGACTTGTCAAAAGAAGGGCCTCCAACAAGTGTATAGAAGTTTACAAGAGACAGTTTCATCACTACCTCCGCCAAGTGCTAGATCAATCAGGCTGAGATAGCTATGTAGGCTAGCTGGTAGCACACAGCACCAGGAAAAATTCCCCCCCCCCTGCCTGGCTGTGAAGGTAGAAAAACTCAAAACCTGTAGCAGGCATATCACAGGCATTCCTGGTTATAATTTTCCTTATAGATTTCACACTTGTGATCGGGAATAACAGGATTCTCCTCTCCCTCTCTTCGGCATGTTGTTTATTCTGATACCTTTCCCCGGATCATCACTGTCTCTGCTCCTCTAGGCATTCTTTGATCTACTGAATACGTATTCTCTATATTCTGTCTGCTCCTTTTTTTAGTGGATTCTTGTGCGTCAGTGCTAAATATTTGTGTGCAGTCCACAAATATCTCTCCTGTTATGGTCTGTATCGCTAGTGTGCTTACACCCATCCATAATTCTCCACTGCGTTTCCTTCATAGTCCTCACTTAGCGTCTCCCACTGCCTCTAACACGTATATGAGCTGCGAAAGTAGATCATTTCTTAACCTGTCATAAGGAAAATTTCTCAGCAATCAAGATGCATCCACTTCATTAATCCCCCAAAGCAATTAATGTAGCTCTTTTCAATTAGCATGTTAGATTCCTTCTGTAGTGTAAACTACAATAACCCCGGAACTGTCTACAGGTAACTGTAGACAGTTCCGGGGTTATTGTCCACGCAACCCAGTCCTGGACAACTAATTTGCAGTGTTATGCTATATCCATTTTAAATCTCAATTTTATGTGTGCTAGCTACTGTCTTGTCTCTGGATTGTGACCTTACATTTGACCACGTTTAAAAGCCTCTTTCAGTTTTCCTACGACATTAACCAGTGCAATTCATCCCGAAGCTCTCAGGTCATCTTCAGAATTTATTTGTTCT
This sequence comes from Cherax destructor, assembly GCA_009830355.1. Taxonomy (NCBI): domain Eukaryota; kingdom Metazoa; phylum Arthropoda; class Malacostraca; order Decapoda; family Parastacidae; genus Cherax; species Cherax destructor. The sequence continues at coordinate 641,649 of WNWK01000010.1, forward strand.
CATATTTTTGTGTCATTAAGAAACGTAATGTTTATTCCCTCATTTAGAGAGTATACTTCACACTCTTCTATCTACTTCATTTACATTAGTTTGTATAGAGGTAATAAGAATTTAATGACCTGACTTGACATTTGCTCTCTCCAGTTTCAGTTTCCTCTCCGCCTATCTATACTGTTTTGACGGTAATGTTCAATACTTTTCTTGGATGTATCACTCTTCCTCGATTATCTTTTCCTGACCATTTTCAGCTCTGCATCTTCATCAGGTGTTCAGATTTTTGTCATGCTCCACCATGTGTTCCATCTCCACAATGTTTATTCCTTCTTTCCCATACTCATTATCTCTCCATCATGTGTATGCTCCTCTCCACTGTATTACTTCTCCCAAAGCACATTATCTCCAGCTTGTGTGTTCGTTTACACCAAGTGTGTTCACTTTCCCGGCTCGAGCAGTCGTTGTTCACTACTCGAGTCTTCTATTTTATCGCAGAATTCGGGGTGTCATGATGGGCCATTCTCAGTCTCAGTGTCACATATTAATAGTCTGCCTGGGTTATGTCCGCTGCTCTCATCAGTGCTTCTTGTTGGTTCCCTCACATACCCCTTCATTATCCTTGACATTTTTAGTTTTTTCCATCCTTTCTATCTGCCCATTTTCTTCTTTCTGGTGTAACTACTCTCTTGTTCGTTGTGCATTTTTTTGTCATTTCTTCCTCATTCTCTATCAGTCTCTTCCTGCACTCTCACGTCCTTCTACTTTTCAAATCTCTCTTCCCCTCGTCCTCCCTCCCTTCGTTGCCCCCTCCTCTTCCTATTCCCCCCATGACCTGACCCCTGCCCTTCGACTGGTTGCAGCGCAGTCCCCAAGTCCCCTAGCGGCCATCGTCTGTGTGGACGACCTTCCGCTCAATAGATGCCCCCACTTCATTAACAACTTCCGGACCTAATGTCTCTGTTTGTCGCCGAAACTTCTCACACACAAGTCAGGATTGGTGATTGGTGATTGTGGGGAGGATTAGCGTTTTTCCATGCGTTCCAAAGTCCTGCCTCTCAGCATTCGACACGAGGTAGTTTGGATCAGTCAGCGATTAGAGAGGGGCGTCCCAATTTAATTTTATTGAATTGTGACAGCCAGCTATTGTCTCCTTGAAAGTTTTGCCTGAGGTGGAGTGTCCACTAGAGACGTACTCTTAACTCCCGTTGAAAATAACCCGGAGTGTTGCGGGTGTCGAGGATGGGAAAGGGAGAGTGGTGGGCGTGCGTGTGATGGTGATTGGGCTGTGGGTGGGTACTACCCTCCGTTGTTGCTGCTGCTGGTGCTTCTAGCACTCTTCACAGCTAGGACGTGCTGCTCTTAACCCTCTTCATCCTTCCTAGCTCCACCAGTACCACTTCCCTCTCCTCCACAAACTTCCTAATTTTTTTTCATATTGCTTCAGTTGCTTTTCTAACACTTCCGTTTTGCTAAGTAAACCTTCATTATTGTTTTATTGTGAATGTGTGTTGTGGTTTATTGGTAAGTTATTTTTCAGTTTCCCGCAATATGCCCATTTTTACCTACCATTTCTATTTATAAATGACCCGGTGACATGATCTTGGATTCCTTATTTTTTTTTTTAATTCTGTGGTTGTTGTATGTTATCTAATTCTGCTGCTTCTGTAACTTTTCCTCTTGTTCGTTTTTATTTCTGCTTTTATTTTGGAAGTTTTCATTATTACGAATATTAATAAAAGAATATTGCAAACATGTATAAAAGAGGCACTTATTCAACATTAGGAAACATTATTATGGAAACATTTCGCCCAGAGGTTTACCAAAACAGAAAAAACAGGTGAATATATAGTAGCCTGGAGGTCAGTTGTAGTGTAGGCGGTGTGCAGTGACTGGCACACACTACGGATTCCAAAGTAGATATGGCAACCCATTAGGCTGGAAGCCAACTACGACAGTAGACTGAAGGTTTAGAAATCGAGGCCAGGAACTGGAGCTATACCCGCGCAAGCACAACTCTTGAGTACAGCCATCGAAAATGAGCTCACCGAAGCCCTCAATATTCCAACTTGCGCTCATCTTCAACCCTCCTCTCAGCCCACCTTAACCCACTGCAACATCCCCATGGTAGTTTCATGCCACCACCACCTCACCCCACCATGTTAGCCCACCATCACCACCTCCCTCCCTACTATACTTGCCCACCACTTCTCCCTTCCATACTAGCCCACCACCAACACTTCCCACTATGCTAACCCACCTCTCCCCACCATGCTAGCCCACCAACGCCGTTCCCCGAGCCAACACAACCATTCCCAGCATAAGGTATTAGCATCATCGTTCACCACTACTTACGAGCGCCATCCTTCCTGGACGAGATACGAGCACATCATCCCCCGCTAGGACCTGCCATGACACTCCTCCCTCCTCTCCCCACCACCTCGTGTACTGCACAGCACCAACACCATCACTACCCACCCTCATAACGTGGCACTTCAGCAACTTGATCGTAACTTACTACTACTAGCATCTTAACTCCATATTACCATCCAAGCACTACAGCGACTCAAGATTATCTCCATGATTACCATAACCACTAACTACCACTCTGCTGCTACTTCCTCGTCAGGATTATTTTATAGCCGTGCAAAAATGACTTGTGTCCACAGCTAGCTCGTCAACTTTAACATTACCTCCTTAGTCATTTCTCAGTACGATCACATCTGCCCTGCTGGCCTATGTAGTAATTCGGATTATTACTAAAGCTCCCTGAAACACCAGAGCTGCCGTAACAACATTAACATTTACCTAATCTACCATTGCACCCATCCCAGTAGGAAAAACTACGAATACAACAATCACAAATAGCTAGATTACCACTACAACAGCCACAGACTTGGGTACTACGAGCAGCATTTGAACAACCTTTATCACCAAGACTACCACCAAGATTATAACTACAACTTCAACAACTACGGTAATAAAATCTCTCGAAATCAAATCTATTGACCTCGCACTTCTACAACAGAACCATAATGGCTACCCCAACTGCCGCATCGTCTGAAGACACCCGGAAGAAGCATCCTCGACTATGTCCAACAGGATAGGCAAACTACAACCAATACTGCACTACAAGTGTAACTACTACACGCATGACAACATCTACGAAATTTATATCACGTAGCTTAAGATACATTAGATATGAAAATTAACGAATACACGAAACCGCATTCTAAGACATCTGCAACAGTAACTGCAAAACACGGTTACTCGTATAATAATTTAATGGTAACAAATTTGAAGAGAACGTTTTTCAATAACATGTAACCAAACTTGAACCACCACTAGTCTTGCGACACCACCGACACCACCACCACGACCACCACGAAGCAAGAAAGCTGTCGTATCGAGAACATAAGAGCCGGACCATGTTTAAGTATAACGTCCAGTAACAGTCATTGACAAACAATAGTAGTAGCAACATGGAGCCGTAAAGTACCTTTATCAGCAGGGAAGCAGCAGCAAAAATGCACATCAATGTGTTAAGAGAACAACGTGAAGAATGCAGCAACACCGATCACTGGAGTACGTATATCAGCAATAAAGGCTGCAGCAGACAAGCAGATGCAACAACTACAACAATAGCAGTAACAGCGGCACCAGCTGCATCAGCAGCAGAGCAACAGCAGCAGCAGCAGCGCCACGGCCACAATTAGGTTCATTACTGTTTACGAGCGGGCGCCCCACCGCCTCCCTCCTCCGGCGCTTCAGGATTCCAGATCTTGGAGGCACTTACGGGCGAGTCGCTCCCCTGGGCCGCATCCTGGAGCCTCCCCCGTCGTTTGCTCGCGGCTCCAGTCAATCCCTCACTGACAGACGGCGCCACCACTTCCAGACCTGACCTGGAAGCCGATAATATGGAACCTGAGATCTTCCACCAACGCCTCTCTTGATGCCAGCGCCCCCTGGCTCTTCCCTCCCCCATTCCTTCTTACCCTGACCCCCTCCTCCTTCCCTCGTCTTCCAGTCATAGTGCTCCTCTGTGTGCTAATGAAGGCCTAGACCGGGTCGTGTTATGACAGTGGACGATTATTTTTTTCTTAGTTTCGTACTCTGGGAACAAACCACTATGATGGTCGTGGCAAAATTGGTCGGATGACTTACTTTGATGACCCTACGGTGCGGCTAATTTTTGTGCGTTTCGCCATCATTTCCTGGATAGTGCCAGACTGAATTTTTTAAAAATCTTCTATCATTTGCTGATGATGGTTGTTCCCCCCCCCTTTTTTTTTGGTCTGATAATGGCATTGATACGTCTCGTCCAAATGTGTTTTAATGGGGAATTATAAAATCCCATTCAACTTAGTAATCATACAACTGAACTGCGGAATTCTACACCAATAATCTCCATGTTCGTAATTCCATTATATCTTTACTACCCGGGTGTGGGATAATGAGAAAGATAGAATTAGGAAAGGGGTTAGTGAAGTAGGTGGATGATGCCGGTAATGATGAGTAAGACGAGGAGAAAGAGGGGAGAAGTGAGAGCAAGAGGATAAGGAGGAAGAGGAAGATCGTGGTTCATTTGCTGAGCATTTGCCAGGTTGCGCCGGAGTTAGAGTCCCCTGGAGACCTGCTCACATTTGGCTTATTGTTAGGACGCCCCGGCCCCACCTCACCTTACCGCGCTACTCCCCTTAATGAAACACCCGCGTACACACTGCCGGAGACGCTGCCGCAGACCCACACTCATGTCTCTTTCTCTTCACTACTACTACACTGTTCTACCTGCTAAGTAAGGATTTCCTACGCCTGGGCCTTGTGGAAATGCTCCAAGGGAGTGTCTTTGTACATAGAGGAACGATATGACAAAACATGGAGCTTTTTCTTAGCTGGTTTGATGGGGGCAATACACCTGGAGGGGACTTCACTTGAGGGAGTACCTAGTAGCTACTTAACGTGGGAAGAGGGTTATGGTTGATATGCCTCAGGAGCCCTGGGGAGGTAAGGAACGTTGAGCCCATAGCAGGAGATTGGCTATCAAGAAAACTTGTTACTGTGTGTACAATGATGAAAAGAAGCAGAACACACCCTTGAGTTAACCACAATGTACAGTATATGGAGTTCAGAATGTTTATAGAAGTTATTAGCGTACTCCCTATTAACTTCAGGAACCTTTTCGAAAATAAAATGAATGGAAGTACTGCTGAGAAACAAATACTTATTGATTTTTCACCCTGAAGATAGGTGGCAATGCTGGGAGAAGAGCAACTCGTCAACCGTGATCCAGATTTGTTTTGTGGAAGAGGATTGGCATCTGATGTAGCTTACCTGCGAGCCGAGGTTTATTATAAGGAGAGGTGCGTAGTCCTGGAGGGGCAATTTTTCCTCGGAAGGCAAGTCTAAGACGCCTGGGATAAGAGAGGGAGGAGAACCAGCTGATAACGAGGACCACAGAGTGTGTTGGGGAAGATCATTTGGCCTTTCTTCGCTTTCCCAGTGTGTCGCAATTTTATTTCTTGGTGTCGGGATTACGGCTGTAAGGTGGAGCTTTTTTCTGGCGGGTGTCTTTCTTTCCATGAGTGCGGAGGGCAAGATGGCCGTAGTTCATACTTAATGGCCGGCGGGAGGTGGGTGTCTGTACCCTCCCATTATAGCATTTTTCTCAGTCCCAAACCCTTACTTCTAAATGGATTCTCGCCTTGTTTCCAGCGATTACAGGATAGTATTATGCCTGTGTGAGGTTATATGTGATGCACCTTGTAGGTTTTTCTTAGCTGTTATTAAAGACGAAGTAATTAATATGCTGAATTAGGAGGAATACATAAGTGAACGAAGCAATAATGTTGTTAAATGTTATACTTACACAGATTTATACCACTCTAGGCACTGTTCAAGAGGCCAGATGAAGAAGCGAGTTTCTGAACTACACATTTCCGTCACTGCTTTATCACTGGCTGGCATAACCATGTTGGTTTATTCTTTAAATTCTGAGTTGGTAATATTATCAGTCCGTTTCAAGATTAAATAACACCATCAAGATATTACTCAGCTGTCTTTTATTACCACCACACCTCCCTTACTCTCACACCACACCTCCCTTACTCTCACACCACACCTCCCTTACTCTCACACCACACCTCCCTTACCCCACACCCACCCTCCCTACCACACCCCTACCTCCCCACACTCCTTACTCTCACACCACACCTCCCTTACTCTCACACCACACCTCCCTCTCACCACACCTCCCTTACTCTCACACCACACCTCCCTTACTCTCACACCACACCTCCCTTACTCTCACACCACACCTCCCTTACTCTCACACCACACCTCCCTTACTCTCACACCACACCTCCCTTACTCTCACACCACACCTCCCTTACTCTCACACCACACCTCTCTTACTCTCACACCACACCTCCCTTACTCTCACACCACACCTCTCTTACTCTCACACCACACCTCCCTTACTCTCACACCACACCTCCTTACTCCACCACACCTCCTTACCACACACCCCCTCTCTCACACCACACCTCCCTTACTCTCACACCACACTCTCTTACTCTCACACCACACCTCCCTTACTCCCACACCTCCCTTCCACACCACACCTCCCTTACTCCCACACCACACCTCCCTTACTCCCACACCACACCTCCCTTACTCCCACACCACACCTCCCTCACTGCCACAGTAGATGACAAGCTTTACCGCTTCCTCCGCCTAACCTACAAGTTATAACCCTGACCTATACAAACTTAAATAATTATAATGGATTATATAAATTGTTGCCGCTGAATAATGAGAGACTCGCGCTGAGAAAATCAAAGAGCGCCGCTGTTTGGACAAGTGCGCGAGTTAATTTAGCGCGATGAATAGGGTGATTCGCTCGTCGGGTGAGGCCGGGTGGTGGTTAGAGCCTAGCACCCCTGGCTGGGACTACTGGCACCGCGGGCTAGGACTCCCAGCACCGCGGGCTGGGAAGTCAGGATCGCTTATTCATCACCTGTACAGTAGTTACTGTGCTGGGACCTTCTAATTCTCCCATCCATCCATCCATCCATCCATCCATCCATCCATCCACCCATCCATCCATCCACCCAAACTCTCTCACACACACTCACGAAGAGGTACGATAAAGCTCATGGATTAGGTAGAGTGGACCAAGTAGCGTCCATCAAAGAGGAGGGGCCAGGAGCTGTGAATCGACTCCTGCAATCACAAATAGGCAAGTACAAATAGGTGAGTGTACTCACACACACACGTACGACTGCACAGTGACGACCTCTGTCACCAAGCCATCGAGGGTTGTCTCTCAGCAGAACACTAACCACTCTTAGGTAGGTACAACCTCCCCTTCCACCACGCCCTTCACTCTCCCTAACCTGTTGTGAGGGAGGGGAAGGGCTGTGGGCACCCTGATGTGAGGGAAGGGAGGAGTTGTGGGCATCAGATCGTCTCGATGCAAAATTAATTATTACTGAATGATGTTCGTCTTGACCTCAGACCTGAGGTAGGAGGGAAAAAAAAGGTCGCAGCGAGAAATTAATTAAGGAGAAATGATGCCGTGGAGGCCTTTATACGTTCTGTATGGCCTTTTGTTTTAAGGTGGAGGAGGGAATGAGGTGGGGAAAGTGAGTGGGGTTATAGCTAGGACATACTGGAATGTGGGGAGGGTGCATGAAGGTGTAGGGAGGGTGCAAGACCATGATTCCGGGAGTTATGGCCCCCACAGCTCGGTCGCAAATCAGACTTCTTGGTTGATGGCATTATCAAACAGGCTGTTGGTTCTAGCAGCAAGCATCCACAGTGACCACCACAACCCCCACCCTTCCCTGGTCAGAAACTGAAGTTAGAATCTTTGGTTCCCTCTTGAAAACAGCTAGGGGTCAGTTAGTGTTAAATAACTTTGGTTCCTTTACCCTCATCGTCTTCCGAGTGTACTTATTACACCCTACTCTTTCTTGGAATCATTCGCACCACACAGGTGTAGTTCTTGGGATGAAAGGGGAAGAGAGGTGTGGGGGGAGAGGGGTGTTTGACCCCACTATTGTCACCAGCACTTTTTTAATTTTACTAATATTTCAGAGTAGACTTTTTTAATACCTCTTACACTGTCATTTCTATTTTTTGTATGAGCGACACTAGGTACACAAGTGTTGCCAGACATGAGAACATTGACACGGGTGATGAAGGAATGAGCTACGTGGTTGGCATGAGATACTGTTGTGATGGTAATAATGATGATACCTCTGATGAGTTCAGAGTTTTTTTTCTACTCCCGGAGCCCGGCCATAAGCCATCAGGATAACATTTGGTTCATCACGGACCTCGTACAGTGATTTGGATGGTGAAAGTGGTGGGGTAATGATGGTGATAGTGGCAGTGTCCGGTGTAGTGAAAGTGATTGGGATGCTCGCAGTGATGGTGCAAAATAGTGAATATCGTACTGTCTAGGATAGTGAAGGATGCCAGCAGTAATGTTCAAAATGATAGTGTAAGCACACGCCTATGCCGGTGAAGGTGACGAGTGAGTGCCGTCAACATTGTCATTGTATTGATAATAATAATAATATCTTTATTTCTACAAGTACATGTACATAGTATACAGGCCTAGTTGACATCAATGACATACAACTATATAGAAAGCACCTTGTTATGCAAAGCATTTCGGGCAAATTTAGGTCAGTTTTGTCCCAGGATGCGACCCCACCAGTCGACAAACACCCAGGTACCCATTTTACTGATGGATGAACATAGACAACCGGTGTAAAGAAACACGTCCAATGTTTCTACCATCTATGGGAATCGAACCCAGACACTCGCAGTGTGAAGCGACAGCTTTAGCCACCAGGCTAAATGTGAGGGAAGAGTGACTGACGAAGAAATGATAGGTCAAGAGTGAGGAAGAAACAGGAATATGAAGAAAAGATAGAAGATAGTGCATAAGGGATAGAGAAATGAACTACAGATGGGACAAAGAGAGGAATGGAAGGGGAAGAGACGGGAGAATAGTGAGCTGTGGATGAGAGGATGTTATTATAGGGGAGTCAGAGGAAGCTGCAGTCCCTTGAATCAAGAGTTCTTCACCATCATCAAGGCACTCCCCCACCTCTCCTCCCAGAATGAAGGGGCACCAGAGGACAGAGGCCGCTGGAAAACAGCCTCGTCACCACCACCATTAATAAAGTTGATAATAAGATAATTATAGGTGGTGGTAAAGCCCCACTTTGTCTGGTCCACGCTGCCCGCTACCTCCCACTTTATTGATTTTGTCCATTTTTTTATACTCTCGCCTCATCTATTTTGTCAGTACTCTGGATTACTATTATCCTCACTTTGTGTAATAATTCCGGTATTAATCATGACGATTTAAATCTATTTCTGACTGCTTTGTTGAATTGGATCATAATTTATGGGTGTTTGCAGTATATACATTGTTTACTGGTTTTGTCTACATCTTTTTTCTCCCCTATTATTTCATGACAGTTTGGCTGAGTGTTCGTTTACACGTGTATTCGCTGTTTCAATCCTTTATTATAAATGATCCACGTGTTTGCTGTGTCCACCCTTCCATTAAGAAATGATCCATGTGTTCACTGTGTCCGCGTGAGAGACCTAGGAGTTATAATGTCAGAACTCACGTTCAATGAGAACAACAATGTTTTTATCGCAAATACAGCAACCTGAACTTTCAAAACAAGAGATGCCAAGATAATACTCTTCAGGTCACTCCTTGAAGGTGGACAATTGCTGAGCTGGAAGATGTACAGAGAACCTTTGCGGCACGTATAAACTCAGTTAAGCACCCAAACTACTGAGAGCGTTTAAAGTCCCTACAACTGTGCTGCTTAGAACGAAGGGGAGAAAGATGCATTATAATCTATACCTGAAGAGAGGATACTGGAGGGATTGGTCTCAGACCTGTACATCGAAATTACTACGTCATGAGCACAATAGGCTTGGCATAAGATGCAGGATATCTTCAACGAAAAGCAGGGGAGAGATGAGTATATTGATTGAGAACTCAATAATTGTATAAAGGAACCACGACTCTTCAACACCCTCCAACGTATAAGGGATATTACCAACAAATCCCTGGCTGTCTTCAAGAGGGAACTCTACAAATTCCAAATTCCTCAAAGCAGTTCCTGATCAGCCGAGTTGCGGTGCATACATTGGACTACGGGGCGGTGGGCACTAACAGCTTGACCGATCAGGCTAGCAACCAGACGGCCTAGTCTGGGACCGCGCTGCGCGGGCGACGACCTCCGGAAGAGACTCCAGGTAGTCTTAAGTAAGGAAGATCCAAGTTTTCCCCATGCAGCATAGTTTCTTTAAGAATGCTTAACTTGTTCACTTGGACTGTAGCCAAAAAGAAAACAGAACTCCGAAATCCAGCTCACTGCAGTGTAAATTATACTTAAGCTCCCGAGTTATTCAGAGTTTGAGTCGAGCACTGGTATTTACACCAGCAGTGATGGACTCCAGACCAGTGTAAACACTGCCTATCACTAGCAAGGCAGGGACGACCTGAAGTTTATGTTCTATATTTAATTGAGTACATCAGAAGTGTGCTGCTGTCATACACACTATAATAGTTATATATTGGGGAAAAAGCTACCTATGTTCCTATGTCATATTCCATCACTTAGGATGTTTTTATCAGCAAGTGATGAAATCTGCCATTCTGTGTTAGAGCTTCAGTGGGGCAATGAAGGGATACTGACAAACATTCCGCTAAGGGTTCAGTAGCTACGGGAGCTTTCAGAGTTTTTAGGGGTGACTATCCCTCTACTCTGCTCAGACATGTCTTTCGACAAGTGCTTTTTGATGTATGCTTATATTACATTATGATGGGCATTATCTGACAAAGGGAAGATATCTACGAGTAACTCCTGTGGACTTTTCTCTGTCACTGTATTTTGTTGTGACGTAACTCTGAGCATGATCCCTGTGTTTGCATATGTAAATATGCAACAGTGGTATATCACGACTTGTGTTCCGAGGCCCATTAATATTACGGCAAATGTCAACCTACCACCTGCACCAGTGAACCTCTCCCCCCCCCCGCATCTATCCTCTTCCCCATCTCCCCCTTCCCCTACTTACCCCCACCCCCGCACCGTCCTTGTGGCACCCGACCCACGTATCTGACGTGGGCCCTGACACCGTTTTTTACGTGTAGTGTCGCATCCATTACAGAGCCCCTGACTGCACCGGCCTCACCTCCACCGCCTCCCTCGCGATGGATTCGGCAATTTTGTCTCCTCGTTGTTGCTCCTGCCGGCGGGGCCGTCAGAGTATAGCGGTTATCTTTATGTGGCGAGGGATGTTAGCAGAGGATATAGCGACCAAGAGCCATCAGGCAGGAGGGAAGGCTGGTGCTTTGCTAGAGGGGACTTGAAACTTTAGCACACTGCTCGTGACACGGTATGGGGGAAAGGATTTGGACATGCTGGAACAGGGGGCGTACATCTAGACATGGTGTATGGAGAGGGGTCTGACCACGCTAGTATAAGGGAGGATATTTGGTTACACTAGTATGAGGGAATCTGGCTCACTAAAAATACGGGGATTGTCAAAGTCAAATTACTCATCAGGCTTAGGATGAATGTAAGAGCAAATGAGACATGATATGGGTATGCTGGTACAAGAAAGAGGATACGTGTACTCTGATATGAGGGTGGAGAGAGAGAGAGAGAGAGAGAGAGAGAGAGAGTTAGCTATATACAAACATTACAAACACGTAAGGATAATGAGTTTCTAAAGAGAAATGCACAAGTATCACTGAAACCCGCTGGCACGCCTTCGACATAACTTTGACAAAGCGTCGTCACTATTCTTCCGACATCCACGTAACCAGCAATGATCTCAAGGAGCCCGTGGCCTTTGAAGAAGGATATAGCTGTTACTGATGCTGCTCCTGCTGATTGGCGTAGCTTTACACACTGAAGGAAGCTCACACTACCCTTGGCGACCCACAGTATTTGGATTTTTTTAAATAATTTCCTTATTTACAGTGAGGGAGTTGTCACAAGCTAGGATAAGCATAAAGCCTGGCTGCTGATTTCTCATCTTGAAGAATGTTTACACCACACATTGCCCCTCATACACGACGTCTTCACTTCCTCCAGCCTCCTCCTCGCTACAACATTCACAACCCATACTTCACACCCATTTAAGTGTTGGTGCCACTTGGTAAACTCCTTGAAACCCTTCACAGTGGTGACAGCTGGTATGAGGCTGATCACTAAGACTTTTCTCAAGATTGATTTACTGAATACATAGACTCCAGGCTGAGGGACTGATTACCTCGAACTGCTCCTCATCTTCCACCGTTCTTCTTTGTATTGGACTGAAGAAGCCACTGGCTGGCGAAACGTTTCCTTAATAAACATTTCCAAATATTGCACAAGTATCTCATTCTTCAACTTGTCAAGTTTTCTAAGACATTTACATCACACTAAGACTTCAGATATCAACATTATTCTATTTTTTTGTCCTTATTGCATCGTGCACCGTTGCTTTATCACGGACTTTATTAAGAGGATTTGATTAGATTTAGATTTTGCCGCTGAAGCAACTGTTTTTGGGCACCTCATATTCATCCTGTGGATAATATCGCAAGAGCATGTAGATGTACATAAGGCCTAAGAACTAGGCCCCAAAAGGGTTAATAATAGCATTTGCGACATTGTGAAATCTCTCTTTAAAATAATGATCTGGCTTTCGAATCTTTTGCTTTATTACTATATTATTATTATCATTATTATTATTCTGTAGGGATCATAGTGTCTGTGAAATAGGTAATTAGTTCAGATATTGGCTCTGTTCCCTATTTCTAGAATCATAACGCAAATTCCGTTATTTCACTCGTTTTAACTTCAGGTAACTACTGCAGTCTGTTGTCTTAGTCTTATTGTCTCATTTTTCATAATTCATCGTATTTTCTCCTGAGTCTTGTACTCTTTGAAGACTGACAAACTACTATTCAAAGTGTATGCTGGAAGTGTCAGGAATGGGCACTCTGCGGTCACTGGTGGTATCCTGATGACTAGTGGCACCACCACCACAAACATCTTGTGGCTTGCGCCATTATACACACGTGTATGTTGACATCTTGTGGCTTGCGCCATTATACACACGTGTATGTTGACATCACCTTTCCCTAACTTCCAAACTAAGCCTCATTCCAACCTCTCTAGACATATCTTCCCCCGCATCTGACTTTCTTCCCTCGTGCGTGCGTTCAGGAAGTCAAGTCTCAGCTCCTGGCCCTTCTTAACTGGGTTAGGTTACGTGTCAGTGCGTTGTTTAATGTGTTTAACGATTTGTAGGGAGGTGTTAGGACATACAGCTGTTCCGTATATTAACACGGGGTATTGGTATTCAGTCTCTTCAGCGTCATTGTATAATTTCTCGTGTTATTTATAGTGTTACCAATATGAATATAAACATTTTTCTGAGGGAAAACATAGAATACCGCAGCTTCCGGGTCCAGATAGAAGGCAGCAGCATACAAACCACCACCAGCATCACCACCACCACCCATAGTATCCACCACCGCCCGTCCACCACCACCAGTCACAGTAATCATCACCGCCCGTCCACCACCACCATCTACTGAGTTAACAAAAATATAATAAACTAAAATAACATTTATTATATAAGAACCACGATAAATCTTTTCAAACTGGTTCGAGTATGCTATGTGAATCTTAAGTCTTGTTAAACTGTGTCTGCGTGAGAAGGTGAACCAGTGTTGCAGCTGGAGAGTCAATGTTGCAACTCCGGGCCTTGGTACTTACTACTACTCGCGGCTGAGTTATATGAAAATAAGACTGGAGGAACACCGCAGTAGGCCTACTGGTCCATACTAGACACGTCCTTCTCAAATCCAAATTAACAAAGATATTTCCTCAACTCATTTTTCAGTGCTACCCAAGGAATAAGTACATACTCTTAAAGCTGTACACGGATCCTACCTTTACTGCTTACATGTCTAAGGCGTGCCACTTCACCTAACCACTCTCACGCTGGAGAAATATTTTCTAACATTCCTGTGGCTGGTCTGTGTGATTTAAATTTCAGCTGTACCCTCCAGATGAGCCTGACCCATGGCCGGGCTTCGGGAGTAGACTCTCGAAACTCATTAAAGGTATATCGTGTAGGCCGCTGGCAACAACAGCCTAGCTGGTCAAGTAATCGAAACGGTCATAGGTATATAAGTTCCATCATAGGAAGGCCCGTTGGAGTGGTGTTCAGTGTTCATAATGAGAACACTGTCGAGCGGCAAAATGTAATGATGGTGAATTGTGGGTGTCACGTGTGTAGTCAGGTTAATTAGTAAGCGTTAACAGTGAAAGGGTTGGGTATGTGGCCAATGTCCGGGGTGTTAATAGGTCTGGTTATCTTGCCACCACCACCAGTGCTCGCTAGGTACCCCAACCAGCGCTGCTACTACCACTGTCACCAGTCACCAGCACTGCTACCACCACTGTCACCAGTGCTCGCTAGGTACCCCAACCAGCACTGCTGCCATCACTGTTACCAGCGCTGCTACCACCATTGTCACCAGTCACTAGAGCTGCCACCACCAAGCACAACGTTGCTGGGATACATTACCAAATTTAATTATAATTTTTGCCGCCGAAGCCGCTAGTTTATTGTGCACCCCATATCCATCCTCTGGACGGTAGCCCAGGCGCATATAGTTACAAAACGACCTAGAAACCAGGCTCTTAAGAGAGCTGACAGGAGTACATTTAAGTATATATTTACCATATGTCATCTTTGCCAAATACCCCTAGTTACACGCTATTTACAAATAAATTAATAGGAACCAATAGGATTTACTTCAAACGCTCAAAAGGGAAGGGATGCGACCCACCTGTCCTGAACTCGTGTGACACTGTTGATTTAGATTAAGGAATATCTAAAAGACGGAGGAGCTAAATTAGTGTTTGAGGTAAAATATTAGAAGCTACACAGAAGGGACACACCCCAAGATGTCTCCAGCCTCATGTTTGATATTTTAATGAGTTCAGGCGAGGAAATTCAGTGTTGCTGCTGTGTTTTATGAAGGTACACTGATGATATATCAGTCCCCATGCTATAACAAAATTAACCTAATATACGGAGAACTTGCTATGAAAGGTTGGAGGGAAGCGGGTAGAAGAGGTTTTGTATGCAAGGGGCTTGGATATCAAACAGGCGTGTGTGTGAGCGTGTTAGATAGGGAGACAAGTGGTTTTTATGACTTGTCGTGCTGTTGGAGTGTGAGCAAGGTAACATTTATGAAGGGATTTAGGGAAACCGGTTAGTCGGTCTTGAGTCCTGGAGGTGGGAAGTACAGTGCCTGAACTTTGAAAGGGTGAGGATATTACAGTTTGGAGGAGCATCTGAGCTGTAATGTCGGTGCGCCTCTGGCAAGACGGTGATGGAGTGAGTGATGGTGAAAGTGTTTCTTCTTTTTCGGGTAACCTTACCTCGAGACTGTCCGGCGTTAAAAAAAGAGAACCTGAAACAAAGTGCAAGGAAAGAGCATTTGCAATATCAATTGTGCAAACAAATACATTCTAGAACGTTTAGAGAGAAATGAAGAGGGTAGAGAGGATTTTCAGATAGCAGGGAGAGTCACTGACTTGGTGTACTTACTATATAAGGTACGAGAGTCCCTGGGCTTCCTTGAAGATGAGGATGACGAGCAAACTTGTTGGATTCCCTTCCTTGTTCCCTCACCCTCAGCCTCTTGACAGGAGAATATTACGAGCAGACTTGTTGGATCCTCTTCCTTGTTCCCTCAGCCTCTTGAAGGCGAGTATTACGATCAGACTCGTTGGATCCTCTTTTTTGTTCCCTCACCTTCATCCCTCTCTCTTGAGGCCGTTTTTCAGTGTTCTCAAAGCTGGCGGGATCCGTCCTTTGTTGACACTCGGAGCCGCTCTTTGAGACCTTTATTAAGTTCATTACCTCACTATAGATTAATGACACTGCGAAAAGAAGAGTTTGATCAAGTAGTTACGCTAATGAAGGGCCGAGCGTACCCCTTTGGTCATCAGGTTAAGGGGTATTGTGGCCTACCAAGGAACGTGGTCGCGTCATTAGCAGTAATTGGTTTTTGGTGGTGGCGAACCTTTAATAACTTTCTAATCACCCGGCCTGCGGAGACCAGCGACACCAATCACCGTTGGAGTGTCCAAGCCGCTCCCATCCCCCTTCCCAGTAGTGCCAGTACGTCTCTGGACGTACTGGCCTTGAGTTCAGGATAATGCAGCATTCAGTACTACTTGGGCATCGTTAAGTGTGACCTATACAATCGTAGTGTGTGCTGAAACGCCATTAAATGTACCCTGGTAAGACACATGTACAGCAATTAGGTATTTTTGACGAAATGTTTCGGCTCCTCTTCAGGCTTCTTCAGTCGAGTAAAGAAGCAGTGGAGAGGTAAAGATAAGATGATCAGTCCCTCAGCCATGAATTAGTAGTTTTGAGGTGGTCAGTCCCTCAGTCTTCAGCTTTATAATATATTTACAAAATAAGTAGTGATGTAATACACTGGCAAATTCAAATTAAATCCTAATTTTTAAGACAAAACTTAAAAGATATCTGTATATATCTGTCTCGCACCGAGGCTGAAGAGGAACTTTTAAGGTAAACAAATAATACAGAATCATCCTTAGACGCTTGCCATTGTGAATTGCCATACAAGATCGTAGGAGTCCTGGGAAGCTAATAGTGTATAAACACAACGATCTTGACAGTGGGATTCAATTTTAATCTTATATAAGTTATTTGCACTTTTTTTAGTCTTTAAATTATGCTTGTGGTTAGAGAGATAATTAAAACGTGTTTATCTTCTTGCAGGGGAGGAATGCGAAGGAAAGGAACCTGGCATTGACGGCGAGGAGGGAGACTCCGTAACCTCCAGCCCCAGGCATCGTCGGTAAGTACATGAACACACATATTTCAGAGTATACGTACACACTGCAGAGTATACACACATCGCAGAGTACACACATACTACAGAGTGCATACACTGCACAGTATACACACCGCAGAACATTTACACAATCTCCCATCGTATGTTCCTCATTTGCACTTCACGTGTGTACTTTCACCATAGGGACTTGAAATTTAATACTAAAAATAGGCAGTTTTTTTTTTTTGTGCTGATAATTTGCTTAAGATACGTGAACTAACGTATTTCTTTTCCCTTTTATTTTTTTCAGGGACAGCGGGAGTGTGGCGTCGCGTGAGGGACTATCCCCAAAGATGTCACCACGACACTCTCCACGGGAATCCCTCAACTCTTCCCCAGCACACTTAGGATCACCTAGGGCCACGCCGCCTGCACTTCGCCCGCTGACTTCGTCGCCTTCCTTCATGCGAGTCTCCGACAACGAGGCTGATATTCTCGATTTTTCCCTACGACGATCACCAACCTATGCCAGGGAAGACAATCTCAGCATATCTGCCAGGTCGTCTCTAGCGGGGTCGCCCCCACCAGGTCTCCATCGCCTCGGTGACTCTCCACTTGACTTGTCAGTGCCTCGCAAAAGGGCAGCGGATGCACTGCTGGAAGCGGCACAGAACAAGATGCACCATGATCTGGCCAAGGGGCTGGGTGCTTGGGGCATCCCTCTCCCGCCCCACCTTGCTAGTGCCATGGCTCTCAGGCCCGACTTGGCAGCACTCAAGCCAGAGCTGCCACTCTGGAATGGAAAGATTAAGAGTGAGGGTATTTCCACCAAGCTTCCAGCATTCCCCATGGGTGCAGTGCCACCCTCGCAATCGGAAGGCTCAAGAGCTTTGGAACGAATGAGCGAATTGAGCAGGTTGGGCGGCGACGGCGGGTTGGATCTCTTCAGGAGTGGGCTTAGCGGCAGCTCCGGTCGGGCCA
Source organism: Cherax destructor (assembly GCA_009830355.1). Taxonomy (NCBI): domain Eukaryota; kingdom Metazoa; phylum Arthropoda; class Malacostraca; order Decapoda; family Parastacidae; genus Cherax; species Cherax destructor. The sequence continues at coordinate 659,554 of WNWK01000010.1, forward strand.
CGGCTTGGCAGAGTCACTGGCTCAGCAAGGGTCAGGACGCAACCAAGGACGTTCTTAAGTGTGTCTGGTGCAAAGCTTCATTTAACACTCTGGCGGAGCTCACGACTCATATGAAAGAGGCCAAGCATTGTGGGGTCAACCTGCCGCCACCAATCCCACCTCCTTCATCCAGCGCCACTTCAATTCACACCCATCTGCCACCCCAGTACACGCCCAACAAGACGCCGACCTCAAAAGCGCCTTCTTCCTCTTCCTCGATTGCGTCAGGTTCTTCATCTTCGAGTGATCTGATGTCGAGTATTAAGGAGACGATGCCGTTGCCCAGGAAACTTGTGCGTGGTCAGGACGTGTGGCTAGGCAAAGGTGCTGAACAGACTCGTCAGATCCTCAAGTGTATGTGGTGTGGTCAGAGCTTCAAGTCTTTGGCCGAAATGACCCAGCATATGCAGCAGACACAACACTATACGAATATAATCTCTCAGGAGCAGATCATCTCATGGAAATCCCCCGAAGAAAAATCTAGTAGCCAGAGCCACGTGAATGCCGTTCTTACCTGTAAAGTGTGTGACCAAGCATTTGCTTCGCTCAAAGAACTCAGTAATCACATGGTAAAGAACGCGCACTACAAGGAGCATATCATGAGATCCATTACGGAGTCAGGAGCACGGCGAAGGCAGACTAGGGAGAAACGTAAGAAGTCGTTACCTGTACGTAAGCTGCTGGAGCTGGAGCGGGCCCAGCAGGAATATCGTTCCTCATCGGAGGTCGGAAGGGGCATGAAGGAACATTCGGGGTCTGGACGCATCTCATGTGAAAAGTGTGGTGACAAGATAGAAACTTCGTTATTCGTAGACCATATCCGCAACTGTGTAGGCGCTTCTTCCCGTGATCTGCTCAAGTCAGCGCTGCTTTCCCCTGACAGTGACTACAGCAACAAGCTGGATTCTGCTCCTGAAACAGACAGTGAAGGCAAGAAGACACCAGAGAAAACTCCCCGTGATAGCCCGAGGGAGAGAGACTTTGATAAACCAAAGGGTCGTGGTGCGTCAGAATCTCCATCTGTCTTAAATGCACTAGAAAAACTGATCGAAAAGAGTTTTGATTCTGGTAAGGCAAAACCCGGGGCCGGACCTCTAGGTTCTAGTATTCTCCGTCGGCTTGGTATTGACGAGAGCGCCGATTATTCAAAGCCACTGATGGACCCACAGCTAGTGGGGATGTATGCCACGTTCTCCCGACTCCACGGTGTACCACCACACGGTGCTGGTACACCATCCACCTTCAATTTACCACCTTCATTTGGCTCGAGCGACAGAGGCTCGGGGTTGCGAGGCTTGGGGGATTCTATGATGAGCCCCAGTGCAGACTCTGACACCCGTGACACATTCCCGCGGTCACCATCGCGGCCTGGGTCACGCCCGGCCTCCACGGGTTCGATAACACGGGACGGTAGCGGTAGCGAGAGGTCTCTAGAGTTGCTGAGACCTGATAGCCATCCCGCTGCCGCTACCCCCGAACAAATCACACCTACAGAGAATGGCGCTGATCATTCTGATAACGAACATGGTAGTCTTTGTGGCAGGGAAGAGGTAAAACAAGAACCTCTGGAAATAAATGGAGAGGCTAGTGACCGCGAGTCATTGTCTGCTAGGGAGGATCTCAGAGTAAAGGAAGAGATACGGGTGAAAGAGGAATTCAAACTGAAAGAGGAAGGAGACGAGGATGAGAACGACCTCACACATGATATCGGGCGGGAGTCTCCGGCAGGACGGCTGATGGGATCCCCGGCGGGCTGCAGTAGCAGGTCTGGCACCCCTCACTCTGAAGCCAGCGTAGGAGGGCGTTCAGGCTCCGGTCTTGGGGCGGCTGGACTCGGCGGCCTCTCAGCCCTGCTCGGAGGCGGTGGCGGCGGTGGTGAAGGTAGCTCTTCACACCCTCTGGCGGCGCTACAGAAGCTGTGTGACAAGACAGAGACTCAACCACGGCCGCCACCAGTGAGCGGGGCGTCTGCCGGACCACAGACCAATCCAGGAGCAATCCTAGCATTTTCTTGGGCGTGTAATGATGCAGTGACTGCCGACAGCATCATGAAATGCGCCTTCTGTGACACTCCCTTTATAAGTAAGGGCGCTTACCGCCACCATCTCTCGAAGATGCACTTTGTAAAAGACGGTGTGGTTCCCGAGAATGCGGGCGGGAAGGCGAGCAGCGGAAAGCCGCCACCAGCCGCTACCAAGGCGGCCACGCCTCCAGCGCCACCTGTAGAGGAGTCCCCACACTCCAAGTTCCTCAAGTACACGGAGCTGGCCAAGCAGCTGTCCAGCAAGTAGTGGCGGCCACTGCCCTAAGGATGGCCGCCCTTCCCCACACCCCCACCCGCGCCCGCCAAAGACCCCCCCGCCCCCGCCCGCCCCGTGTACAGTGTGGCGTGGCTCGTGTGTACAGTGTAACTATTTATCCTTCGTGAGAGCTTGGTGGCCCCTGTAGTCTTGTGATACCTGGCAGCTTGGAGGCGGCGGCGGCCGGGGTCCCTTCATATCACCCGCCGCCCGGGATTGTTAAGTGGGCGCTGCTCCCGCCCCCCGCCCGCAGGAAAGACACGTGCCAACAATCAAAACAACCCGCAGAGTACAAAGTGTGTGTTGTGGGCGGGCTGGGTTGTTGCCACGCCCGTAGTAGCGAGGGAGCCCGCGCCCACAGCCGCCCCTGGACCACCAAGGACCTGCAGGCGGCCGCGGGAGGGCGCGGCGCCCCCTGCCTCCCGGCGCGCCCTCGCCTCACCCTGTGTATCCTCACACGCCCGCCACGATATGATCGTCCCGGGTCGTCGCAAACTCTTAATCGCTCACACTTTCTGTCACTTTTTCACATAGGTATTAATATATAGACAATGTAAGATTAAGCTGATATGGCAATGATCAAATTGATTGTTGATAATTATTTGGGAAACATCAATGATGTATCAATATCATCCTTTTTACAATATGCTGTCTTTGACTTGCTGAAAGTGATCTCAATGCTTTATTCCTAGTGTAAACATGCGCCTGACCAACAGAACTAATCTGCAAGGCTTGGAACCCCAGGCAGGTAGGTAGACCCCACCTTGGGTCATGGCGTGAGCAGCGTCACCCCCACCAGCCTCGCCCCCACCACCTCCAGCAGGCCACCCTCGCCTACCCACCCTCCCTCCCACTTACCCCAACCTGGCAAAGCCCTCCTTCCACACAAAATTAATTTGCTACTTAACCCCCACATGTTAAGACATCTAGTTTTGTTCCCTAACTGACGACATAACTGGTTTCTGAACCACTCCTAGTTGATCCTCCTAATATTGATTCCTGCTAGTTTGCAACCACGTCACGACACCGTTTTACACTTCACAGCCATATGGATCATTCTCAATGATGATGTCATATTTATGTAAGTCGCAGGTCACAACATTACCTCACAAGCATCCCCAGGTCTTTGCACCTCTTCAAAATCCACCAGTACTCCTTAACAAGCTGTAGGTCTGTTTGCCCCAGCAAACAGTGACACGCTGTAGGTCTGTTTGCCTTAGCAGTGACACTGTAGATCTGCTCCAGCAGACATACTGTAGGCCTGTTTGCCCCAGCAAAGTGATATGCTGTAGGTTTGTTTGCCCCAGCAAACAGTGATACGCTGTAGGTTTGTTTGCCCCAGCAAACAGTGATACGCTGTAGGTTTGTTTGCCCCAGCAAACAGTGATACGCTGTAGGTTTGTTTGCCCCAGCATACAGTGATACACTGTAGGTTTGCCCCAGCTAAGTGACACTGTAGGTCTGTTTGTCCCAGCAGTGACACTGTAGGCCTGTTTGCCCCAGCAAACAGTGACACTGTAGGCCTGTTTGCCCCAGCAAACAGTGACACTGTAGACCTGTTTTCCCCTCACATCCATGCCTCATGTGTTGTAGGCCGTCTAATGTCTAGTAGTCCAACCAGTATCATTCCTAAGTCTCCATATTATAGTGAAATTCTGAACGATCTTATGTCTTCTGGGACTCCCTTACTACACGTTAGCGTGCATCAGATAATTGTTTACTTTTATTTTCGTCATTGTGGGTCTCAGGTAGGGTCGCTGGCCCTGCCGTAGGCTCGTCCGCCACGCCTCCTCCCGTCACACGCATCTTCGTAGAGGGCGCCTGATAATTCATCCTTAATGAGATACCGCCTATCTGAAATGAGTTTCACGATTCGAGACGTGAGCCCGGCGGCTTCAAAGGCAAGCCAGCCAGATATGTTTCGCATCAATCATGAAGGCCTGTTGATCACCGAGTCCATCATTCCCAGAGGTTGCACGCTCGGCTCCCGCCAGCGCCTACACCACGCCGGAAGTCACTAAAAAGCTTGCAACAGTATATACATGACGTGTTTATCTCGGCCCCCATCCCCTTCACAACTGCCACCCCCCGCGTCTTTACCTATCCACCTCGTCTCAGCAGCAGCTTAGAGGTCGTCGTCATTCACCCAAGAATATCATTATAATCGAAGGGCTGCCATACAGACGAGACCGCAAGCACATTTAAATATTTAGTGTAATATTTAAGTGCGCAGCATTTCTACCACTTGCGTCCTTCAGCTTTCCACATAATAGGGAGAATGGAGCTGGAGCAGACGGGGAATGTACGATCACCAACGCTTTATCATATGACATATGATCCTCGGAGTGGCGGGGTACGATAATAGCGAGACTCTGCGCTCACAATCACATCTCGAGGATGAAGCATGTTGGTGGGTTGCTAAGGCGGTGCCGGCGGGGCTAATTTTAGAATGATACATGCTGCCAGCAATACAAAGGGCGGAGGAGTAAGCCAGTGCACACTCGTCAAGCCCTTCGCATCCCGCGGTAATCAGGGGTTGTCAAGCGTGATTTAGCAGCAGGCCGGAGCCACAACATGCGCAGCCGTGCGTAGTAAGGCGTCTTGTCCTTTACACTCGAGCTGCTGCTGCTGCTCCTTGACCTCCTTGCTTGTCCTGACCATCTTTTACAACTGCCCAGATCTCCCACCCACCCTCTCGAGTCTAACCTCCACCCTTCCCACTCGGCACAACAACCATAAAAATATCCTCTCTCTCAGCTATCCCTTGGTCATCTTCGCCTCCCTCCCCACACCTTTCTAACCCCACACGGGCCTCGGCGGTGTTGAGAACGGATGTAAATCATACCAGCTGCAGATACTGTGCGTGATACCAGCCAGAGACTAGTGACATGCCCTTGCTTACCAAAGGAGTCGTTCTCATACCCACTCGAGTCGTATAATGAGTCTTACGGCCAACACACAATAATACACAAGAAATTAATAAGCAATCATATAGTGTTGATACAAAACCTATATAAAACAACAATGAGGGACTTGCATTCTGCTGGGGAAAGCCTGTGTGGATTATTAAATTCATTCCTTGATACACAAAATTCAGTTCTTTGTCTTACATTTTTCCATATATATATATATATATATATATATATATATATATATATATATATATATATATATATATATATATATAATATGACGAGAAACTGTTGAATAGAATCCCTTCCTACATCTTAGAGAAAATATGTTACTTGCTGGTGGTTGGCCATTATATAAATAATAATTAGTTTTTATATTCAGTTAATACAGTTAATACATAATATACAAAACTTCACGTGCAAGATCATTTAGAAAGTAAATGTAATGAGTGGACACTTGAGAGAGAGACAGACAAAGCAATACGTATACTACCCAATGTGAATGACTTGCTGGAAGAGAGGCAACACACACACACGCACACCTTGTGGGAGAGGGAGACCATATCAGAGACACACGATGGCGTGCTTCTGGAGGGAGGGACGCTGGCTTGCTTAAACAAAACATGACCATGAACACTATCGGTGATGGCTGGTCTGTAAGGCAAAGTAACTAGTTGTATCAGTTTAGGCTGTGCGGAGACCATGGCTGCCCTTCTGTTTTGCTCAGCCTCTCTCATCCATGGTACACCAAATCTCGGTTGAAATTGTAAATGTAATTACGATATGGATTATTTGTACATTGATATTTTTATATAAATCTATGTCTTGTTTCCCATGTGATATGTGACTTAATCCCTTGGGTTGTTGATCTTAAATAATGTTTACATTTGGCCTGTGTGTACTTAATAATGTGCTGTGCGACGCTGCTCGACGCCGAGGCCAGGTTCTGCTGCACTTTACACAGATATTTGTTGTGGCTGAAAGCAGAGGGCTCCTTCGTGGATACCTCTGCTGGGGTTAGGGAAAGCTACCCACATAACCTCTGCAGGGATTAGGGAAAGGTGCCCCACACCCTTTGCAGAGGGAAAAGACGCCCACATACCTTCTGCAGTGGGTTAGGGAAAGGTGTTCACATATCCACTGCAGGGGTTAGGGAATACTACCTACATACCTTCTGTAGTGGTTAGGGGAAAGTGGCCCACAAAACCTTATGCAGGAGTTATGGAAAGCTGCCCAAATACCCTCTGCAGGGGGGATGCTACTCACACACAACAAGGAGATTTTGACAGTCCAAACTTGAGTGTCCAAGTGCCAATTCAACTCTCATTAAATATACGTAATATGGAATTTCTATTGAGACAAACGGGGTCTTTCCCTGAAATATGAATCTTTATAAATTGATCTGTGTATATCGTGATATGATTGGACCTTTTCTTGGTACCATTTCCATGATAAATTTATGTTCTTTCCACGCTTAAAACTTCAGATCAAGGATCTGATTATAAATACTTAAGAAATCTCCTTTGCCAAACTTTCAACGATATTGATTCAGGTTATTGTTAAGTTCTGTTACCTATTATTAAATTTGATCTATTTTTTTTGGAGCTTAGCCAAATAAGGCCCCCCCCTACCCCCTCTCAATCATTCCTGTATACCCCAGTGAGATATGGTACCACCATGGGTTAGTATGCACCACTAAAGCCATCATGGTAGTAGTGTGCACCACCAACCCCATCATGGGAGCAGTGTGCACCACGAAACCCACCTTCACTATAAGAAAATCATCGAAGTGTCTGGTAGTGTTGTTGACCAACAATGAAATTGTAAAACAATATGCAGATGCAATTTTTTTTTTGTGAACCTGAAAAAAGTGTGGTGATTTGTGACCAGCCTTGATGGATTTGTATGCATTTTTTATGTTTTTTTTTTTTTATTATTATTTGTGTCAATGTAAGACTGGCGAGGGTGGGTTCTCAGAGCACCCTTGCTAGGACCTGTATACAGCGGTATATCCTCCCGATACCGCGACTCTATGCTACTACTGAGTTACTTGTTTTTGTACAGTTCAAGTCCCTATTTGTAAATTATTGCGTTTTCCTCTCTTGAGCTTCCAGTTGTAAAGTTACAATAAATGAAAATAAAGTATCTGGAGTGGACTCTGAATCTTTTATTGTATCCTTTCCCCCCATCATCATCTGATTGTCTGTCTTATATTTTGAACCATGTTCTCAAGTGCCCATCTCTCCAAGCTCTTTTTCCTGTGTCTTTATTTCCTCCTACTTCTTTGTCTTGTGCTTATCACTCCCTTCCCTTTGTACCTCTCTATTATTCCTCTTGTTGGCCCTTTCTGTTACTCATATCTCGTCCTCGTGTCTTTCCATTACTCCTCTCTAACCTCCCCCTGTAACTTTCCATTACTCCTCTCTAACCTTCCCCTGTAACTATCCATTACTCCTCTAACCTTCTCCTGTAACTTTCTATTACTTCTCTCTAACCTCCCCCTGTAACTTTCCATTACTCCTCTAACCTTCCCCTGTAACTTTCCATTACTACTCTAACTTTCCATTACTCCTCTCTAACCTCCCCCTGTAACTTTCCATTACTTTCTAACCTCCCCCTGTAACTTTCCATTACTCCTCTCTAACCTTCCCCTGTAACTATCCATTACTCCTCTAACCTTCTCCTGTAACTTTCTATTACTTCTCTCTAACCTCCCCCTGTAACTTTCCATTACTCCTCTAACCTTCCCCTGTAACTTTCCATTACTACTCTAACTTTCCATTACTACTCTCTAACCTCCCCCTGTAACTTTCCGTTACTCCACTCTAACCTTTCTCTGTAACTTTCCATTACTCCTCTCTAACCTCCCCCTGTAACTTTCTATTACTCCTCTTTCACCTCTCACTAACTTTCCATCACTCCTCTAACCTCCCCCTGTAACTTTCTATTACTACTCTCTAACCTGCCCCTGTAACTTTCTATTACTCCTCTCTAACCTGCATCTAACTTTCTATTACTCCTCTCTAACCTGCATCTAACTTTCTATTACCCCTCTCTAACCTCCCCCTGTAAATTTCTATTACTACTCTCTAGCCTGCCCCTGTAACTTTCTATTACCCCTCTCTAACCTCCCCCAGTAACTTTCTATTTCTACTCTCGCGGCTTTCTGATACTCTATCTCCCCCCCCATCCTTTATTATTACTCTCAATGCCCCCTTCGTACTTTCTGTTATGCCTTTTCCCTGAGATATCAAAATTATTTTTAAGAACTAAATAATATTCAACAGTAACTGGAAATAAAAATGTACTGATAACTAATTTTAAGCATATAACCGACCATACGACATTAACGCTCTTTGTGATAAAAATAATTGCTAAAAGTATACAAAAAAAATATTTGTAACAAGTCTATCTCAAACAAAACAAAAAAAAATGGGTTGAATTTATATAGAACCTGCCGGTGAAAGGCTCTTTATTCACTGACCTGGAGCTGCCCTCCCTTGCTATGGAACGACTCTCTTAATCCTACGCGTTTAGCATTCCTAATAATAATAATCTTTATTTCTATAAGTACATGTACAACGTATACAGACCATAGCTGACATCAATGACATTGTGTTCTGCCTAAGAATACAGAGCATTTCGATCAAATCAGGTCAATTTTGTGCCCAGGCTGCGACCCACTCCAGTCGACTAACACCCAGGTACCTATTTTACTGCTGGGTGAACATGGACAGCAGGTGTCTTAAGGAGACACGTCCTAATGTTTTCACCCGTACCGGGGATCGAACCACGGATCTCAGTGTGTGAGCTGAGTGCACAAGGAATCTAGCTATGGCACAAAACAAATATAAACTCGCTTCTCAATGGTATATTAATGGAAATAATGGATAAACCATTTCCAATTCCTCCCCTTCCTCGAATCAAACCTGATTACTATCCTCCCCCCATTTCCTAGGCGCTGTATGCCACTTACAGCACCTGGGAATGAGAAGGAATGTGGTACAACCCAAGGAAAGGGATGATAGCTAAAAATCTTTAGGTAAAGAGTCCTTCACCAAAATCAAGGCAGCCACCATCACGGGTCTTGGCCCAAGAGTCATGTACCAGCATCAAGGCACCCATCATGATGGGTCTTGGCCCAAGAACCATGTACCAGCATCAAGGCACCCATCATGATGGGTCTTGGCCCAAGAGTCATGTACCAGCATCAAGGCACCCATCATGATGGGTCTTGGCCCAAGAGCCATGTACCAGCATCAAGGCACCCATCATGATGGGTCTTGGCCCAAGAGTCATGTACCAGCCTCAAGGCACCCATCATGATTGGTCTTGGCCCAAGAGCCATGTACCAACATCAGGGCACCCATCATGACGGATCCTGGACCAAGATCCATGTACCAACATTAGGGTACCCATCATAACGAGTCTTGGACCAAGAGCCATGTACCAGCATCAAGGCACCCATCATGACGGATCCTGGACCAAGAGCCATGTACCAACACCAGGGCACCCATCATGACGGATCCTGGACCAAGATCCATGTACCAACATTAGGGTACCCATCATGACGAGTCTTGGACCAAGAGCCATATACCAGCATCAAGGTTATAGACTATGATTACAGGTTTAAATAGACAAAGCTATTCCTTAGCCTTCACCAATACAGTTTTATCTATCTGCTTCTTCCTGAGAATTACTCTTCACAACTACTCTTAACCTAACCAAACTTAAACACTAACCCTAAAGGTCTTGTTCTTACATAATAGATGGATCCCAAAGAGTTCTGTTATTAATAAACATTATCTTCACTTGATAAGTGTTGTTATACTAAGAGACAGCACAGTGTCAGAGGCCCAAGACTGTTCAACTGCCTCCCAGCATACATAAGGGGGATTACCAATAGACCCCTGGTTGTCTTCAAGAGGGAGCTGGATGGGCACCTAAAGTCAGTACCAGACCAGCCGGGCTGTGCTTCGTACGTCGGTTCGCGTGCGGCCAGCAGTAACAGCCTGGTTGATCAGGCCCTGATCCACCACGAGGCGTGGTCATGAACCGGGCCGCGGGGGCATTGACCCCGGAACACCATGTATACTCCAGGTATGCATCTATGAATGGTAAAGAAACAGTGTGCAGAGAAAATCTATTCTGACAAAGTTTCTAATTAAATCACGAAGCCAGATAAAACTCAACACTTTGTGAGGCATCTTCACAGCAATGACAGCAAACTCTCTCTGCCACACCTGTCGCCACTATTGCCAGTCAAACCACGCATCTAGGATTGTTCTAAGTATATATTAGTGAGAGATGAAGTCTTGTCTAGGTATTGTGATAGACATTTCTTATAACTATCAGCTTATAATCAGTAACTAAGTTATTAATTGTAAATGTATAACTCGACGACACTGACAACAAGAACACAACATTCATCCTTGTCTCTCAGAATGATTTACATAAATGCTTCTAGATTTTATATAAAAATTTCTAGAATGCGTTACATAAAAAAATCCAGATTTATATATAACTTTCAGAATGATTTACATTAAACTTTCTAATAATTTACATAAAAACTTTCAAATGATTTACATAAAAACTTCCAAATGATTTACGTAAAACTTTCAAATTATTTATATAAAAACTTTCAGATGATTTACAATATAGTCAACAAAAGTCAATATTAATTGCTACAGAGGTAGTATGAAAATCAAAGACAAAGAGAAAATGGAGATACCTTCCCTTTCCTCGGATTAAACCTGCCTACCATTTCCCCAGGCGCTACTTGCCTCTTACGGGTTTAGCACTTCCCCAGAATAAGAGAAACAGACACTTAAATTCTGATCAATAAACAAAATGGAATATCAACAAAACACAAATATTTTTACCAACCTCAACAAAATCAGTAATTGTGAAAACAGTGAGTGAAAAAATAGGAAGAACCACTGATGTTCCGGTATATATGAAATTCCTAACTATTCATGAATGGATCAACCCAAATTTGACGAGTATGTGGGCCAGAGGGCCAGCAGCAGTCTGGCTGACCAGGCAACCATCAACCAAGCCTGGCCAGGACACACGGATGCGAGAATAGGGAAAACTACGAAAATCCGTCAAGGGTATAAGAAACGGGTAGAAATTTCTAGACACTTAGGCATGAAAACAGCCTCACACAAATGGTGTGTTTAGACATGTTCAAGACAGGTGGTTGCGCAGTGTCTAGGTCTGATACCATCATTATACTGACGGGGAATCTCCTTCCATTCTATACAATGTCATTCCACACTTAACGGATAGCTCAATATACTAGAGAGAAATAAATATACTAGACAATGCCTAGGTATCTTTATTCTCGACGATGTTTCACTCTCGACCCAGAGCAAAACTTTGTCTATAATAAAAATGTACTGTGAGCCAGTGATTGAGAAACTGTTATTTTCGCGCACTCTGGCAGGACTGCTGATCTTCTCTCATGAACGTGTATAGTTATACTGTCTTCCAATGTCCTCGAAACTGTATTGGTAAAGCCAGTGGATGTCGAAACGTCTACAATAAACATACCCAGATGTTTCACGTGTGTCTAATTCATGTAAGATAACAAGGAACTTCTACGAACCTCAGCTTTCATCCAGTAAAACACTACACAATACCTCTGGGTTCCTATGTGCTTCTTAACAGTTCTTAATTCTGGTCACAGACCGGGCAGTGGGTAGATAATCTCCAGAACCATCAACAGATAACCAATATCTGCCGCCGTCCTTCACAACCAAAAAAAAAAAAAAATGATACAGAATTTTCATATGAATTAAAACTTAATGAAACGTAACATTGCTAAATGTTATGTAATTCGTTATATTTAAATACTGAGAGAGAGAGAGAGAGAGAGAGAGAGAGAGAGAGAGAGAGAGAGAGAGAGAGAAAGATTATAAGCCAGAAGGTGCGTGTTATTCACCCATCAAGCGCACTGTGTGCGCTTGCATAACTACTCGTATGGATGACCATAGCCACGTGGTTAATCAAAATTTAACACAGTTAAATTTTAAAAAAAATATATATACAAAAAGGCAGATAATGAAGGCAGCGCTCTCTATGGGCAGAGCAAGACACTCGAAACTAGATGACACTAACTAATGTTATCCAGTCATGGATGCGTCACAATACCATGATGGAATAATTCACTAGTGACCCACAATTTGATAAGGGAAGCTCTAGACGACGTTTCGGTCCATACTGAACTATTATCAAGTCACGACAATTGTGATTAATGACCCAGGTGGGACCGAAACGTTATCTGGAGGGTGTTCCGGGGGTCAACACCCCCGCGGCCCGGTCCACGACCAAGCCTCGCGGTGGATCAGGGGCTGATCAACCAGGCTGCTACTGCTGGCCGCATACTTACGTTCGTCGCATGTATTACGCTAATCATGCACCATAGCTGCCTTGCTACATAAAAAAAAAAAATTATACCTTTGAATAAACACAACTGAAATGATAAATCGTACACACCACCTTGTTAAATACTTAGCCAATTATTTATTCACAATTGTCAGACTCGAATACCCTAATGACAGACGCTTCCAAGCAGACACCTCGGTGCTGAACCTTTTCCCTTTAGATCACACCTGATTGCCTCCCATTCCCAGGTGCCGTATGACCCCTACGGGTTTATCGCTTACCCCTTCCCCCCCCCGTGATTATCATAATTCTACCTGAGGATAAGAGAAACAGTCGGGTGGCAGGTCAGCAAGTGATTTGTAACGGGTACGCATGCTGCCGCCAGCAGCAACAGCCTGGTTAGCTATGTATTCCACATGGCATTCTGAAGTGAGAATCTCACCATTTCATAACACTGCCAGATTCTGTATGGAGTATTGGGCATGAAGCTGCCAGCCTTGTTATCGCCAGGGATACAAATCCTGACCCGAGACTACTAGTGTAAAACTCAGTTATAGGTACGAAGTGGAGCCTGAAACCTGGGCTAAAATAGTGTACAACTCTAGAAATTAGTCACTGGTATATCCGAGGTAGGAGCCTCCCTGGTAGAACTTTAGACCCGGGCTACGAGAACCCTGGAAACCGGTCACAGGTACATCAGAGCTACAAGGAGGTCGTGAGGCTCGCGGAGTAGCTTCCACCATTTGAGCGACTTGTGGGAAACTCGTTCGTGGTAATTGGTCAATAAAGATTCCCGATTGACAGTTTGATGCAAAGGTGTGCCAAGGGCAACGCGTTGAGCTGGCAACACTGAAGACATACGTCGACCCTTCCTCGACACCACCACTGTTATCAACCACTACCACCACAACCACCACCACCACCACCACAACCACCACTAACCACAACAATAATCAGAATTTCTACCATAAGTACAAAAACAAACTACCACCACACCACCACCACCACCACCACCACCACCACTAACCACAACAATAATGACAACTACTAACATTACTACACCACAATAATCATCCATATCATCATCACACCTCTACAACCATTATACTATCACTATGACCACAACCACAACTATAACTACCATAACCACAACTACTAGCACCCTCACCGGCCGCAACAAACATTTTTCACCAGTATCTTTCTGGCTTCCTCCCGCACTGGGACCACAACGTCCCAGCTGCATCATCCATTCAAAGAAGATTCCTCGATGTTGAAGGGTTCTTGATCCAAGAAAATGAAGCTACCCACTCCTTGCTCGGGTCAAACCTAATTTCCTCTCATTCCCATATATCGTGCCAGGACCATGCTTCGAATCCATGTCCATTCTGTTTATGGATAGTCGTTCATTACAACATCTTGAATTATATAAATATATATATATATATATATATATATATATATATATATATATATATATATATATATATATATATATATATATATGCAAAAAGATCACAGTAATCAGGTGATATCAGAATATGCAAGACAACCACTATGAAAAAATAGAGGAATTCCAAGCGCTTTCGTGACTACTCACATTATCAAGGAACTATAAAAGGAAACATGACAAGAGGACTTATATAAGGGCAAGACTACACCTCACAGTCACATCACACTAACAAAGACTACACCTCACAGTAGCGTAACATCTCACGACTCTGTGAAGAGGAAAACAAGAAAGGACCTGAAACTCTTCCCAAGAATTAAGATTAGTCCAATTTATCATTAAATTCTTCCCAAATTTTATTAATTATAAAAGAATCCAATTTATATAAACCAAAAGAAATATTCATATTATTTTCAAAACTGCTTTTAATGAAACATGATTCTATTATATTCCTCTCAACCATGGACTTGCTTGATACAACCTTCTCAGGTCCTTTCTTGTTTTTCCTCTTCACAGAGTCGTGAGATGTTACGCTACTGTGAGGTGTAGTCTTTGTTATGTGATTGACTGTGAGGTGTAGTCTTGCCCCTATATAATCCTCTTGTCATGTTTCCTTTATATTCCTTGATAATGTGATATGTCCAAAGCCTTGTAAATACTAGTGATATGAGCAAATTCGCCGACGACACGAAGATAGGTAGGATAATTGATTCAAACATAGATGTCATAGAACTTCAGGAAGATTTAGACAAACTTAATTCGTGGTCAGAAAAGTGGCAGATGCAGTTCAATGTAGATAAATGCAAGGTTCTGAAGCTCGGAGTGTCCATAACCCAAGCACTTATAAGTTAAATAACGTAGAACTTAGCCATACAGATTGCGAGAAGGACTTGGGGTGATGGTAAGCACAACCTTAAACCAAGACAGCAATGCCTAAGCGTACGTAATAGGCAAATAGATTACTGGGATTTATATCAAGAAGTGTTAGCAACAGAAGTCCAGAGGTTATATTACAGCTTTATACATCATTAGTAAGGCCTCACCTAGATTACGCAGCTCAGTTCTGGTCTCCATATTACAGAATGGACATAAATTCGTTAGAAAACATTCAGCGTAGAATGACTAAATTAATACATAGCATTGAAATCTTCCTTACGAAGAAAGATTGAAGACCCTAAAATTACATTCACTTGTAAGACGTAGAATGAGGGGAGACATGATCGAGGTATACAAGTGGAAAATGGGTATTAACAAAGGGGATATAAATAAGGTCTTGAGGATATCTCTCAAGAGAGAACCCGCAATAATGGATTCAAGTTAGATAAGTTTAGATTTAGAAAGGATATAGGAAAGTATTGGTTTGGAAATAGGGTAGTTGATGAGTGGAACAGTCTGCCTAGTAGGGTTATTGAAGCTAGGACCTTGGGTAGTTTAAATTTAGGTTGGATAAATTCATGAGTGAGAGGGTTGGATTTGAGTGGGACTCGCGCATGAGTGGGTAGAATTGTCAAAGCTTATTTCTTGGGTAGCTTGAAAATTGGGTTGAGCAAATATTCTGTTTAATTGTTAGGGAAAACCTCGGAGTTTTTTGAAGGAAAAACCTGCCTAAATGTTTCATTAAAGGGATCAACAAGCCATGTTGAGGAAAAGTGTTCATCGTTTTATGTTCTTGGCTTTTTTTAGTAATGGTTCTAACGGGAAATTTCACCTGTTTTTCATCGTGGATGTTTCTTGATGTATCTTATTTATTACTGTATGTAGGTATATAATCCTCTTTATTTTTTTGTTCCTGATAATGAGTAGTGAAAGCTTGGTCATTGTCAAAAAAAAAAAAATATATATATATATATATATATATATATATATATATTCGAATTTGTGTAGTGAATAAATAGCGAGCTACGTCACTCACCAGTGACACTAACGTGGACGATATACATACTAACATACATACATACATAGCAAATTACCAACAACATTCCTGGAGCATTATCTTGTATGTCATGCACTCACACTGCCAACCAGCCACAACACTCATGACCTTGTAGTTCATGCACTCACACTGCCAGGCAGCAACATTCAGACAAGTAACATGGAGAAATAGGGAAAATGTGGAACACAGGTACAGAAAGAGATTTCTCAAAATTTTAAACTGAAGCATGCTGGGAGTTTAGTATTGAGAATGCAGTGCTGAGAATGTAGTGCTGGGAATGTAGTGCTGGGAATGCAGTGCTGGGAATGCAGTGCTGGGAATGCAGTGCTGGGAATGCAGTGCTGGAATGTGTGGGCCGGGAAGGTCGTGCCAGGAAAATGATTACTGTGGACATAAGTGCTGGAAAATATGAATGATGGGAATACAACAGCTGGAGATACAACAGCTGGCAAGATAACAGCTGGGAAGATAACAGCTGGAAATACAACAGTTGGGAAGATAACAGCTGGGAAGATCTGAGAGACTCTCTCACAACAACAATGGCTGCCTCCCTGTCACTCTTCTATTTGAAATTATGTTCACGAGAAAGCGCTTAAACCCGGAAGGGAATTACATCACCAGCGAAATCGAAAAAAAAAGAATGATCATAGGAAGTGAAGTTAGCATTCATTCCTTGGGTCAAGACCCCTCTTTAAATGCATCAAGTCACCCCCCCCCTTCCCCTCCTTGAAGGATCTGCAATGTAAAGCGCTGCTCCCCTTCTTAGGACCGAATGCCTCCCACTCCCCAGGCGCTGTACGACTCCTACGGGTTTAGCGCTCGTTGAAATATGGTAAGGAAAGCCTTAAACTAAAAATTCCCTGAACGTTTTCCAGATGCGTCATCTTCAAACCTGATATTATCACGTACCCGTACGAGGAACGTGGTCACGTACGTTCTAAGTACAGTCATGTCCCGCTTTACGGCACTTTCCTTTGCAACGTTTATCTAATACGGCGGTTTTAAATGATACCCATTAGTGTATTTTTTTTAGGCCTAGCTATACTGCTCACTTAATATGCATTTAAAAGTTAAAAAAAAAAAAAAAAATATGATTCACCTTACCTGCTATATAAGCGGGGCTCTCCTGTACTTTCGTTGTCTCCTGTACTCGCACATGTTTCATTCGTGTACCGACAGGAAGATGAATGAGATACGTTCAACACGTGGGTATCTTGTGGGAAATGGTTCGCCAACCAGTGACTATCGATCCATCGCAAGAGAATAAACCAGTGGAGGAAGCTAGGAGTAAGATGGTCAGGCCCTGGGCCTAGAAATATGTTGAGTCCATCAGCCTTGATATCAAGGTCATCTCCCACGAATGTAGGGTGACTTCACTCCCCCCCCCAAAAAAAAAAAAAAGATCACTCATTCCATAACTGTCTTGCCATAAGTGCACAGACATCACAATTCAGATGACCCTCCCGGATTGCAGGATCCTTACACCCCTCTGGAACAAGCGAGGAGGCACCACTTTGATAATCAGATAAGATATGGGATAAATGAGAATGAGGAAGCAAGGAACTGATCGTATTATGCTTCCGCTAGTTGGGACACACATACGAGACAGGATCCATACATAGCTTTAAGGATAGGTATGACAAGGTTCTTGGAGCAGAGAGTGGACCTAGTAGGGACTAGCAGAGGCGTAGCCAGGAGCTATGAATCGACCCTTGCAACCACAAATAGGTGGGGACAAATAGCTGAGTACACACACACACACAAACGAGGTTGTAACAACTACTGTCAATCTTCCCAGTTACTAAAACTCCGAATATGTCGTCACACAAGTAAGCACAAAGACCACACAAACAACACCCTTCACACCAGCCTCCAGCATCCATTCAGTCAGGACAAACACAAACATGTGGGTACCGACTGGAGTGGGGGGAGGGAGGGAAAAAAGAATGAAGCAGGTCGGCAGGGAGGGGGACGCATTAAACACTTAATTTCAAGCGGGGATTAACGAGGCACAGGTGACGTCACGCTCAATGACAGGCTCAACGATAATTAGTCAC
This sequence comes from Cherax destructor, assembly GCA_009830355.1. Taxonomy (NCBI): domain Eukaryota; kingdom Metazoa; phylum Arthropoda; class Malacostraca; order Decapoda; family Parastacidae; genus Cherax; species Cherax destructor. Next base: position 677,631 of record WNWK01000010.1, read on the forward strand.
AATGGACACAAATATCTTCAGTTTCCCTTAAAAAATTGAAAAAGGTTCGCAATGCATTTTTACCTGGAGTAAATATGTCTAATTAGTTAAACGAGTCATCGGCAGCTAGACAGTAGACTATAAACGGTATTTAGACGGTAGACGACGGCAATTAGACGGTCGACAACAGCAATTAGACGGTAGACGACTGCAATTAAGCGACAGTAGACGGGAATTAGGCGAGAGACAACAATCAGGCGACTGTAGACGGCAATTAGACAACAATCAGGCGACTGTAGACGACAATTAGACAACATACGGTAATTAGACGATAATAGACGGCAATTAGACCTACTGGACCATGAACATTACTGCAGTGCTGTAGACCTATTGGACCATGATCATTACTACAGTGTAGTGCTGTAGACATATTGAGCCGGACTAAGCAGGGTCCATAAGAATAAAATCAAAATACCGTATGACGACGTTTCGCTCTGTCCTGTACCAATGTCAAGCCACTCGGTGTGAGTGGTTAACGCACCGGCCTGGGATTTCACGACCCACCCGCCTTGGGTTCAAATCCCGCCCGTTCCGTGGTTTGTTCGCAATATAGTTGAAGCCGATTAGGAGAGACGTTCGTGTGTTATCGCAAGGAAACGAAATTTCAACAATGGGCTATATAACGTGGACCAGAGGGGATAACCTCACACATGACAATAGTTGCATGAACCGTTCCCCCTTAATACTGTAAACTAGCACTGAAGGTTTGAAGACAATCGGATGAGGCATTCTAAAGTTAGGAACGAATGTTCGGAAAAGAAACAACGCTTAGGCAACCAGTCCAAGGTACTCCTTCGGGGATACCTAACGCAACGTAACTATCATACAGAACTGGGTAGCCGCACACTGTATGTTCTCACAACACAATTATACCGAAATGGGGCATTAGTACTGTGTACTGTATACTGCAGGTGTTGTCACAATATAACACACGCAAACAGTAGGTATTCTAACGCTGTAACTAAGATATAGAAATGAGTAGCTGCACACTGCGGATGTTTCCATGATACAACTTTAGAATTGGTAAACAAACACTATAAGAGTGAGTATTTATGTTTATAAAAGCATTCACGGGTGATGCAAACACTTAATTCACAAAATGACGTTAAAACACAAACAAGGCGGCCTGGTCTAGGATCGAGCCGCGGGGGCGCTGACCCCTGAATATACAGATAAGGCGATTTACAGCGTAAACAGAAGTAACTGGTATGGTGATATCAGCAATGTGTGGGAAAAGACGCTTATGTTCAGTTCAAGGCATCTATTAAAGGGAACGTTTCGCTAAAAGTGAAGAAATCACTCGTGGCGAAACGATTCCTGTCTTTTTCTATAGCGTAAGTCTAAACAGTGGTAACCACGTGTTGCGTTACACACAGCAGTGATTACCCTCACAGCTTCCCGTCTCCGTCACCCCCCAGTGTTAAACTCTGCTACCCGTCACGTTACCTGTCAAAAACTGCCACTGCTTGACAACACTCAACTCAGTTGTCCAACTAAAACTTTTACAACTGCTTGACACAGCGAAGGTCCTGATATAATAAGTCAAACTGTCCTCACTATACTACGTCAATTTCCTAATGTGCTGCCCAACGTTATTTTTTAACTCTCCATGCAAGTTTTCAAACATTAATTTCTTTATTGTAAGTCAGGTTAGGCTAGGGAAGGCTACAGCAACCTAGCAAAAGTGACTAACCTTATATATTTAAATGAACTTCTCGTATTTGATTGAAAGAATGAGTGAAAAAGTCATACCAATTTTCAGCCACTCTGAGGCTAAAGAAATACTTCCCAACATCTCTATGGCTCATCTGTCTCCAGCTTCCAACTATGTCCTCTTGATCCTCTTTATTCAGTCTGTAACTATCTCCTAATCTCAACTGCCCGTAAGATTTTTTGTATGACTATTAACAAAAATATAAAAAATCAGTACATCTAACAAGGCGGCCGAAGAAAAAAAAATTCAAACGTTCGTTTATCATTCGTTGGTAACGTCTTTGCCTTACTATTTGGCTAGGGTTGGTAGAAGACTGTGGTGTGGTCGCATCCTGGAGTGAAGATTAAAGAGCCACAATGGAAATAAGCCAGTCCGCGACGACATTCCGACTTTACTGGATTATCCTGGGTTACTAACCCACCACGTTTATAATCTGAAAATACAGATGACAAGCCAGATAAGCCAGAGGAGCGTTCAATAATGTAACGACAGTGAGAAAGTGTAACGAGACTATGATAGTGATGGGCAAGCGCTAACCCCCCTATGCTGTCTAACCTTGAACGACTTGTTGTTCATCTGTTGGGCCCACTGTTCTGTCGCTTTCCAAGGACGCATATATGTGTTTGTGGCCCATGATATAATTGCAAGGCACAAGTCTGCTAGAAATCGAAATAGTAACCTTTGGCACAGCATCCGCCCGTTCATTTCCCAGATCCCCGACAGGATTCCACATCCTTGCATCAAGCATGGAGAGGGAGGGGTTGGAGAGAGAGGGAGGGGAAGGAGAGCGAAGGGAAGGGAGGGAGGGAAGGGAAGGAGAGAGGAGGGGAAGGAGAGAGGAAAGGGAAGGAGAGAAGAAGGGGAAGGAGAGAGGAAGGGGAAGGAGAGTGAGAGTAAGTAGAGGGGGGTATAGAGTGGGAGAGGGGAATAAGAGAAGATGAGAGAGAGAGAGAGGAACAATGATACGGTGAAGCGCACTTCTAGAGCACCTGATGGGGTTTATTAACGACTCTGGGAGCGTAGTGACATGTGGGAGTGAAGTAATTGAAAGAAGAGGCGAGTAATTTAATGGGCTGCTAAGTTCAGATAATGCCTTCACCTGGGCTCCGTCACAACGTGATTACCACAGCTGTGTTCCTGGTACAGGAACTGCTGCTGCTGACCCACTCCAATAAACAAGGATTTTTTTGTGTTTTGATATGTATATGCATTTATGTATGTATATGAATATGCTGCCTTTAAATACGTTTGAACATATACAAACAATGCTCAATAATAATCCACCTGGAGACAGAAATTCAGAGGATTAATTGATCTGTATATTTCGATCCCCTTCTGGGATCCTCTTCAGTAGATCCTAAAAGGGATCGAAATATAGATCAATTAATCTCCCGAGTTGACAAGTGTTCATTACACTTAAGTTATCCATATGCACACAAGCTCCAAATATCAATAAGATTTTTTCCTCTGACAAGACTCGAGTGTCAAAGGCCTGTATTGGCTATTTATGACTTGTATACACTCAAAATCACCCATTTGGGATTTTTTGGACTTGTATAATATACATTATACATTTGAATATACAAGCAATTTCACCTCAATAAGAGTGAACCAAATTCCAAACGACTTTTTAATTTATCAATTACATCTTCAAAGTCAATGAACACCTGAAACAGGTGACTTATATACAGGAGTACTGCACCTTATCTGACATGAACATTGAACAGAGAAATGAGTTGCACCTCACCTGTCAGGTGAAGGGTGACTTTATCTGTCAACACAGCATAAAAATATCACAAAATGCATAAACTGCAATTACATCTAACTTATAAATGCCTGGATTTGCATCACAATTAGCCACAGCTTGTATGCAAATTTATTATCATCTTCAATTACTAATTTTCATGTAACAATTTTCTCAGTTTTTAACCAATCAGAAGTATGGTTAAATACCTACCAATGTAGAGACAGGCTAGCTTTATATTTTTATAGAATATTAACTGCATATTGAATATTAAGGCTTCATTTACCTGTACACTAATGGTAATAGTTTTAATTCCTAAAGCGGGGGATTAAAACTCTTAGTACATATATACTGAATGTACCTATATACATTAAGGGGTGTATATACCCAGTAACGGCAGCAGTAATTGTCAAGAGCAGTTGATATGATTAATGTGGATGCACAATAACAGTCACTTCATCACAAAAGTAAAATAACTTGCATATACACTAGCAATTCACTTTTTTGAGAACTCTTAAAATTATATTTTAAACTAAACTAATATATTTTTATTCAGAGCATTACACCTTCAATCTTTGTTGTAATGTTAACAAAATTTACAATACTAACAATATAGTTAAGATGCTTTAACCATACAACAATGTTGTAAAAAAAAAGAATTTTAAAAAGAAAAAAATAGAAAACATTTACACACAGCAGGTAAATTTACTTTGATAAAAACCTGAAGAAACAATATCTTAAAAAAAAAGGATAATTTATATTTACCCAAAAGATTCCTGACACCAACTGTTGCTGAATTTCATTCCTTGAAGGAATGAAATGCTAAAAAAAAAAAAAAAGTTCATTTACCTACATGCTGTTGTTGAATTTCTTACCTTGAAGGTATTAAATCTCAGCCAAAAAATAATTGAAGGATAATGTGTACTTACCGACAAGATCCCGACACTACAGTTGTAGAATTCACTGTTTTGACAAAGATGGATTAAAGAAGCGAACGTAGTAATAACTTGGTATATCCTAATATAGGGTGCACCTCCCGCCCCCCAGGTGTAACTCGAGTCTGGTGTTGCAACACTGATGCAAGATGCAGCCAAGCACACCTGCAAGTAAAGAGAAATACGTAAAAGTCTTCAATCAACGAAGTTTCGCTCAAGGGAAGGTTTATTAGGCTTGACGTTTTTTTCAACGGGAATATTAAGGGTAAGTTATGGAAAAGGGTTAAACCCATACGGGTCACAGTGCCTGGGAATGGGAGACAGTTGGGCTCGATCCAAGGAACGGGAGGCCAAATTCAATTCCTTGGATCAAGAGCCTAATTAAAGTTTAAAGCCTATTATTCAAAGGGAGAGCTAAACCCTTTGGGGTCATACTGCGCCAGTTATAATGGGAGGTAATCAGGGTTCGATCAATGAAAGAGGTCAGGTCCAATCCCTTGGATCAAGAGCCCAATTAAATTTAAAAACCTATTACTAGTATAAGTATTACATTCATGGGTAGCGCTAAACCCTTTGGAGTCATACAGCGCCTGTTATAATGGGAGATAATTAGAGTTCGATCAATGGAAGAGGAGGTCAGGTCCAATTCCTTAGATCAAGAGCCCCTCACCGGCCAAAAAATCCCTCGAGGTTAAAGCCTATCAACCACTCGACGGCCACTATAATCAGGATGAAACGCTAAACACGCAGGGGTCATACGGCGCCTAGGGAATGGGAGGTAATCAGGTCTGATTCAAGGAAAAGGGCGGTCAGGTCCAGTTCCTCGGATCAAGAACCCCCCCTACACGAGGGTCACCAGGCTGCCTGCCACCTGTGCAAGAATACCTCTCTCATTACATCAAACTCTCAGTGTATATACACCGAGAGGCACACCCCTCTTGGTGTATATAACCTCCCCGCTCAAGCTTGAGCTTTATCAAGCTTGATAAAGCTCCCAGCTTGAGAAAAATGTCATTAAAATCCTTACCTTAGAGGCTGCGTATTTACCACGTCAGTTGTGTTGCTGCTGCTGGGTCATACTTCAAGGTCGCGCACTAGTGACTATTTAACCCATTAACTTGTCTATTTAACTACATAACCATGATTTTATTGCTTTAAATATTACTTTATTATTTAGTTAACTAACGAAAAATCTTTAAGCGGCTTTATCTCAGGTAATTACTTTAATATAATAGTAAACATGGCAAGATCCTCTTTTATAACCTTGATTTAATTGCGTTGGAACCCATTATATTTATTTTATTACAGATTTCTCAAAAAATATCTACTGCTAAGAGATGTATTTTATTTTACAAGGCAATGGTAATATATTTTCCATATTTATGGCATAAATATGATCATTAGATGTCTGGTTTGTTAAAGACAGGGTGATAATTTGAAGCTTTTACATTATTAACTACGTATGGTGATATGGTAATTTTTAAACAGGAGGTGGACGACTCATACGGGCTTAGTGCTTCCCTCCTAAACATAATAACACTAATAAAAATAATTACAGTTAGTGTTGCAGCTGCGTCCAAGAGCTACAGCTGTAACCGGGATGCGCACACCTGAAATTCCCACAGAACACAAAATAACCTTTAATCACAGCTTGATTATAATAATTTAAATTTGATATCGAATTCTTACCATAACATATGATGAGGTGTTGACTGTATGTTGGGGAAAACATACAAGAGGGAATAATTAGATACATATCTGTGAATCTGGGGAGGAGGGGAGGGATGCCCTTACCCGAACCTAGTAACTAACATATTTGCCTAAGTGACAGACAATTTTCGTCACAAAAGATACACATATGTATTTAATGATACATATGTATTTAATGATACATATGTATTTAATGATACATATGTATTTAATGATACATATTTATTTAATGATACATATGTATTTAATGATACATATATATTTAATGATATGTATTAAATGAAACATATATTTAATGACACATGTATTTAATGATGCATATGTATTAATGATACACATGTATTTAATAATACATACGTATTTAAAGATACATGCGTAATGATACATATGCATTTAATGATACATATTGCTAGTTAGGCACTTAATGTATTAACCTATTTCTGTTTGCGGGGGTTGAGACTCGGCTCTTGGCCCCGCCTTCTAACTTACTGTGATTGGCCTCGCTGATTTCTGGTCTTGTCTTACCTACCCTTGAAGCTGTGTATTGAGTTTGCCTCCACAACTGCTTCGTTCAAGTCACTTGTCAGCCCTCCCTTTACTTGGATCAAGGCTGATTATCTATCATTTCCAGGCACTGTACAGCCCTTACTGGTTTAGCGCTTTCCCACGATTTGAACACCAATGCTCCAGGAAGATTCTGAAGGGAGGTTGATATTCATAATTTGTACACAAGGAGAATAAAATTACCTGGCTCAAACATACCACAGGGCCCTAGAACATACCACAGGGCTCAAACAACATACCACAGAGCTCAAACATACCACAGAGCTCAACCAACGTACCACAGAGCTCAACCAACATACCACAGAGCTCAACCAACATACCACAGAGTTCAAACATACCACAGAGCTCAAACAACATACCACAGAGCTCAAACGATTTTCATTCCAGAAAATTTCAAGACGACACGAAATCGTAGATTTTAATTCCAATAGTTATCAAATACGCACAAGCGATGTTATCAATTACCTCTTCTGGTTAATCTATTTCATGTGTTTACCAGTTAATTAAATATAATTACGTAGCTTCGGTGAACTGAAATCACTCGCTTATTATTCTCAAACAACTGACGAACACCGTGAAAATCATCTCAAGTTTGTTACGGTCTTTGTTGATTTAACGGTGACATCTTATCACTCTTGCCTATTATTATTATTATTATTATTATTATTATTATTATTATTATTATTATTATTGCTTAATAACCCACCTGGAGACAGAAACTCAGAAGATTAATTGATCTGTATGTTTCGATCCACTTCTGGGTTCCCAGAAAGGAATCGAAATATACAGTTCCTTTTTCCATGTGGGGTATTTATTGAGCATTGACAAGAGTTCATTATAGTTTAGTTATCATTATTTTTATTGTCTATTAGAACATTAGTGTAACGAGAATATTCCTGCTACACACACACACACACACACACACACACACACACACACAATGTTTCAGAGATGGGATGCAGGAATAAGGGGACACAACTGGAAGTTGAAAACTTAGATAAGCCATAGGAATGTTAGGAAGTATTTCTCGTATTTCTACATCCTCAGAGTTGTCATGAAGTGGAACAATCTGGAGAGTGAAGTAGTAGAGGCAGGAACCATACATAGCTTTAACAAGAGGTATGATCAGGTTCTTAAGAGCCGGGAGTGGACCTAGTAGCGACCAGCGAAGAGGCTAGGGACAGGAGCTGCGACTCTACCCCTGCAACCACATATAGGTGAGTACATATAGATGAGTACATATGGGTAAGTACAACTGAGAATCATCAAATTTACACATCCATCACTACTTTCTGATCTGGCAGACTTTGCAGCTAATTGTTCAGCTTACTCTTGATAATTTCTACGGTTGAAGAACACTGCAAAGAGAGAGAGAGAGAGAGAGAGAGAGAGAGAGAGAGAGAGAGAGAGAGAGACAGAGAGAGACTCCTCTCCAAAGATTAAGACTGCCCTCATGGGCTGTGTTGTAAAGTCACAGCTAAAATAATCCATCACAGGGAAGCACTTCATGAGCTCCTCAAATCATTAGATACCCTTCAAGCTATTGTAGAAGGCCAGTGCGAGCCTACATCAAGTGACATAATCTGCTCAGCTGATGGTGACACTATTGACAAAGACTGGAGGTCCCACACTGAGCTCAACTCAGAGGTAAATAACTGGTGGAATTCTATCATCGCTAAGGCCCCACAGTTAGACAGAGCTCAAAACACTACATTTGGGAATTCTAACACCACAACTCTGACCACCACAGAGGGAACAGAGCCTCTTCCCACCAATGAAGCAAGCCTTGGATCTGTTAACTCTCCTACACCTGACATCACTGCTTCAGCACCTGCCAGTACACTAGACAGTGCTCATACCATCTCTGATCCTACACCTGTCAGCACACATGCCGACACTATTCCAACATATGGCAGCAGTGCTTCATTGGCAAGTACTGAGTCAGGATTTTATCCACCAGAGATTGGTGCAGTTAATAATCAAGGGACTGTCACTGCACCTAAACAGCTGCTGCGCCAAAGTATGAACTGTACAGGGACGTGGTAGAGGACGTGGTAGGGGACGTGGACGAGGAAGACCTTCCACCAACACCGTCCCAGGAAAACTTTCATCAGATACACAATCATCAGACTCACCAGCGGCAGAACCTGTGAACAAATCAGCAGCGAAACACAGGAGGTGCAATAAATAAGAGTCCACCCTTCCAGGCACCTAGGCAGCGCTCTCGCTGTCACTGGAGGGGGCACACCACTAACAACTGCCTGCGAGATACCAGGTGCAATTACTGCCACAAGAAAGGACATCAGGAGGACCAGTGTCGGAAGAAAAAGGAACTTGAGAGACAGGACCACCTGTTTAGAGACCTGTTCTCAAAACAAACCAGCAGGATCTCTGAATTGGTGAACACAAACACACGTCACCCACTCAGCTACTCCTATCTCAGCCCAGCAGGTGGTATTGTGCCTTATACAAGACCCCAGACCTACATCCCAGCAGCTGCCTCGGTGAGGCCTGGTCACAGACCGGGCCGCAGGGGCGTTGACCCCTGGAACTCTCTCCAGGTAAACTCTCCAGGTGCCCTACCTCTCTCAAGGGCAGGCACCTTAAACGCTTTACACACCCACCACCTCAAGCTGGACACATCATGAGGTGCCAGTCTATCAGCATCCTGTCGGCCAACATTAGAGGTTTCATTACCAATGTTGGAGAACTCACACACAGTTTTGTAAACACTCGACGTCCCGACATGATGGCTGTTGTTGAAACATTTTTGGACGACAGGACTCCAGAAAATTTTGCAAGAATTGCTGGCTACACTTCATGGATGAGAAGAGACAGACAAGGGCAGGGAGGAGATGTTGCTATGTACTTCTCTAAAAGTGTACTTGCCCAGCACATTGATGTTGCCATCTCTACTCATCTTGGAATGATGTTCTTCAACCTATGCATAAACACTAGTATGTGCAATGTACAGACCTCAATGGCAACATGCAGACCCCATCAACTTCCTAATGGAAAATGTGGACTCCCTTCTGCTCCAACACAACTGTCAACATATCATAATTGTTGGTGACCTCAACCAACATCTTATACAGAGGGACTCTGGTGACCTTCTTGCAGTGTTTGACATGAGAAACTTTGTTGATTTCCCTACTCACATCTCTGGTTCCTCCCTTGACCCAGTAGTGAGTGATCTGGCAGAAGGTATAGTCACTTGTCAACCCCTCGGCTATGTTGGATCGTCTGACCACAAGACTGTTTTTAAGACACTTAAGATCCCAACAGAACGAGGTGAGGAGTTCACACGCACAACCTGGCTATGGGAAAGAGGTAATTGGCCAGCCCTATTGGAATGCTCTTTTCCAAGGGGATGTTGACAACCAAGTGAAAGCCTTCACTGGACACATCCTTAATCTACAACAAGAACACATCCCTCACCGGCAGTATGTGACGAAGCTACAGATCAGCCTTGGTTTGGCTTTCGTTGTAGAGAGGCTGCTACTGCTAAGTACAAGGCATTGCAAAGGTATAAGAGACATCCTACCACCAATAACAGGAACTTGCACAGGCAAGCCTGTAGGCATATGAGTGAAGTTCAAAAGTGGGCCATCGCTAAATGGGAATAGGACACAAAAAGAAAGCTAGCATCAGGTAGAGTAGGCTCTAAAGCCTGGTGGTCCCTGGTCAAGGACAGACAAGGTTATCTGCCTGATGAACTCATTCCAGGATGGGACCACCTCTACTAGTAGTCAAGAGAAAGTGGACCTCTTTGCCGAACACTTTGCTACCAAAATGCAAGGTGGATTTCCTTCTTAAATCGCTTGACAAAGAATAGGCTGTGGGCCCAGAGAAGTTGAGCCCAAGATTGCTGAGAAGATGTGCAGACCAGCTAGCAGCACCTCTAACTCGCATCTTTCAGCACTTCCTAGTACAGTGTAAATGGCCTTCTCTGTGGAAAGAGGCAAATGTAGTCCCTGTTCACAAAAAGAAGAGCAGAGCAGAAATCAGAAACTACAGACCAGTGTCACTCCTGTCAATCACTGGCAAGATCCTTGAGACAATAATCTCAAGACAAATGACAGAGTTTTTTGACAACCACTCACTACTTTGTGACCGTCAATATGGTTTCAGGAAATTTCAGGAAAGGTTACTCTGCTGCTGATCTGTTGTTAAACCTCTCCACTAAATGGCACCAGTCACTGGATGAATCCAAGGTCAGCTGTGTGGTAGCATTGGACATTGCTGGTGCTTTTGACCGAGTGTGGCACCAGGGCCTTTTGGCAAAACTGCAAGCACTGGGAATTGCAGGCTCTACGCTATGTCTCCTCAGTGATTACCTTCATGGTAGATCTCTAAGGGTAGTTCTCAATGGAACAGAATCAGCAAGGCATCCTACTGGGGCAAGTGTTCCACAAGGAAGTGTGCTGGGACTATTGTTATGGAATGTCTACTTCAATGACCTTCTTCATCTCATCCCAGAATCCCATGCATATGCAGACGACTGTACTCTGACATATACTTATACAAGAGAAGAAATGTCAGCTGCCCTAAGCTACATCAATCACCAGCTAAGAGCAATATCAGCTTAGGAAAACCGATGGCAAGAAAGATTTTCACCTGAGAAAACACAAATGATGATGGTCTCTAGGCACCATGATGGTAATGCCGGTGCAGTAGTAAGTATGAATGGGAGAGTGTTGGTACCTGGGGAAGAAGTTGATATCCTTGGGGTGAAATTTGACTCCAAACTGACCATGAAGAACCACATAGTAAATTTTGTAAACAAGGCAGCCAGGAAGCTTACAGCACTTCGCCATATCTCGCATCTGCTTGACAGTAGGGGTTGCAAGATTCTGTATGAGGCACAAGTACGCTCACACCTTGAGTATACTCCACTTTCTTGGTTTGCCTGCCCCCCCCCCTCTCATCTGCGAGAACAGAGCAAGACGTCTCATCTCTCGCCTGGACCCATCCTGGATGTCAACGAGATAAAGTCAGTTGATCAAATGAAAATGCTGGCCCACAGATGGCTCCAACTTCATCCTGTTCCCTACTTGTATGTTTCATAACAATTAAAATGCTTTCAAATGAGCTGATGTAGGTAACAGCTCTTAGCTTGTCAGTAAAGTTAGGAATCCTTAACTTGTAAATAGCTTGTCAATAAAGCTACGAATCTTTATCCTAACCTTGTCAAACCCTGTGTAAAGAGAGAGAGAGAGAGAGAGAGAGAGAGAGAGGAGGGGGGGTAATAAACTGAATTATCTACGTGTTTTTTATGAGACTTCCCAAACTCAGATTCCAACGGCGGATAACAGCGGCAGGGCCCAGAAGCAAGTCCCAGTGACGGGTCCCAGTGACGGGTCCCAGTGACGGGTCCCAGTGACGGGTCCCAGTGGCGGGTCCCAGTGACGGGTCCCAGTGACGGGTCCCAGTGACGGGTCCCAGTGACGGGTCCCAGTGACGGGTCCCAGTGACGGGTCCCAGTGACGGGTCCCAGTGACGGGTCCCAGCGCCAGCTCTCAGACGAAGATCCTAGCGGTAGATTCTAGAGGTAGACAACAGCAGTATGTCCTAGCAGTGGGTCCCGGCAGCAAATCACAGGGGCAGGTCCCAGCGTCTGATCCCAGATGGGGGTTTTGGTGGCTGGTCCCAGCAGTAGGAGCA
>WNWK01000010.1:692500-737500 GCA_009830355.1 Cherax destructor
AGAGATAGACGTAATATTTTAAGTTTGTTATGTATTGGTCTATCTGCTTTGTGTACTTTTTTAATCATTACGAGTCTGACGGCACCTTAGTTGTTCCAAGTGTTAAGGCAACTAGTAGTGTATTACTATTATTAATTTTAAAAATGATGGTAGGGTAAGCCAGTAGAAGGCCTCGGTCAGATGATCAAAAGCTCCAGTGGTGGGGCCATCATATAACTAAGACCAGCGTCAGGAAACACTTGTCCTCTTTCCTGACGAATCTTACCTAACCTAACTTAACCTACAGCATTCTAGTTGAGCTGAACTTCAGAATTTAAGTCTTCGTAATTCACGATCTCTAAGAGCTAAGAGCTCACATACAATTACTCTTGGAACTGAGGATTCGATATCCTGTCCTTGATAGAAACAAATTGTTTCGAACACACTTTCTCCGGGAGTTGACTATTAAGGAACACAAGGATCCCAGAAGCTGAAGATGTTCAAACATTAGAACCTTAATAAATGATTCTCCAAAACAGATGAAGATTCGCATATAAAAACACCTGAAGATAAAGATTTCAAGATTCGACCATTATCAGTCATGTAACTCAGAGATGAGAACTACCAAATTTAAAGCAATATAAAAATTGAGATTTCCATGGCTCCGGAGACTTCCTGACTTATAGATGACCCCTCCGTCAGGAACGCAGCAGATCTCTTGAAGACCTGTCAGAACAGCAAACCTGAGCCTCCCTCAGGCCAGGGAGGATCAGAACACGAGTGGTTTGGACGTCAGGAGGTCGGTAAACAAATCACAGTTGTGTGTGTGTGCAAAGGGAGATTTTGCCCCTGAATTTTGTTAGCTTCGGACAACTTTAGCGTTATGTTTCGCTCACTGTGGAGTTCGTACACTCAAGTCGGCTGAGAAGGGCGTATATATAGACAAATTATACATTGCGAGCTGCATGCGTATATTCAGTTGAACCTGTTGTGAGGCGCGTACGTATGATCCAATTAATTTGCTTCCGTTTGAAGTTGACGGATGATCAAAGAGGCACTGAGACAGACTGATGCAAATGGGTTGCAATATTTCATGCAGATCTTTACTATTATCAAACCTTTGTGATGGGATACACGATCATTCAAACACGTCCATGGGTGGGCAAAAATGGGACTTCACATGTACGATTCATACCATCAAAATAGGTTGTACCAAAAACCCAGGTATTGCTCTACGCTTCAATCTAGCCACCACAGTTAACTCTGTGTACAAGATCGTCTCCCTTCAAGAGAGGTTCGTTGAGGTTGACGAAAAGCTCTTGATCTATTAAGTTGCCATCAGTTTCATGGGTTCAAACCTGATTTCCTTCCATTCCCCATGGAGTGTATGACCCCCATGGAGTGTATGACCCCTATGGGGTGTATGACCCCCAGGCATACAATAATAACAAACATGACTCGTTTAACATTGTCTGAACACTCGGCTCTTTGATCCACTTACTAGTTCGTACAGGCTATAATGCGTAAATCTATGGTCATTTAAAATGACCACAATCTGGCAGGAATGGTAAATATAATGAGAGTTCGGGTTAATCTGTAATTTTGCTCTTGATATTCTATAGAATTATAATGCTGTGTGGTCTATCCTTATTGTAGTTCTGGTATATCCAATTTCTCTCCTTTTTTACCCTGAAAATGATCGTCTGACGATAATTCTAAGTCGCCTTTGCTTATTGTTTTCTTTTGTTAACCAGAGCATTATACAAAGAGCGTAAAAATTAAAAGGAATGATGGACTTACTTAGCAACGGCAGAGATCAAAGAATCGAGTCTGTTAACAAAGTGAAGTTTGAAGGAAAAAAATTACCATTAACAGATTAGAACAAATGCTTGGAGCGTTAATTACCAACTCATCAAGTTAAAAAAAATACTTCAGACTTTAAACGTTGATGAGTAACTTGTAGAGGAGAGCACTTAAGCAGGTGGTGGGTAGGGGAGATGGATCCGGTGCTGGCCAAAAGCATCTTGTTTTGGGGACTGGCTGGCGAGGGTCGAGGTAACTTGAATCAGCCGGACCATAAAGATATGGAGGCTTGTGGACTCGTCACACCAGCGTTCATCACGTGCTACAAGTGGGCGTTCGCGGATTCACGTCTTGTTCAAGGATAACCGAGATTCTAGAAAAAACGTCAACATTGGTGTCTGAGAGTGGGTGACGAAGAACAGGCCAGCATAGGTGTCTGAGAGTGGGTGACGAAGAACAGGCCAGCATAGGTGTCTGAGAGTGGGTGGAGGGTTCAAGCAATACGTCTAGAAAATCGGTGTGAATCCAGGAAAAAACATCAGGGTAGGTTTGTCAAGTGTGGGTGGCGAGGAAATGTTGGTTAAAACAGCTCATGTATGTTTGAAATATATTACGAAATGTCCTAGACAACTAAATTTATTATTAAGATGAATCTATACTGGATTTAAAATTCTTGAGGCAAATATTTAATTGCAAAGACCACAACAAACAAAATGTGATTTGCTGGTTCTCAAAAAAGGCCCAACTCAAAAAATAATTATGTTTAGTCTGTTTATGCAGTTTCTATCTTCCTATCCTCATCTCATTGTCTTTTTCTCTATCTCCCTCTCTGTTTCTCTCACTGTTTTTATCTATACACCCGTCTTCATCTAGTTACCTTCCTCCCTAACTCTGTCTCCCGTCTTCGTGTTCCAAGCTCCATGCTTCATAATAAATGTGAATCCACAGGCATTTCCTATCTCTATTTTACCCTGAATATATCATCTCTTATTAGAGACATGTGCCAAGATCTGACGGACCAGGTGACTTAGAAATCTTTCTTACTATCCAATCTCAACCACCTCCATTCAGAAATTAATCCCACATAACACATCCTACACATTAGATTCTATTGGGAGAGTGTTAGCGTAAGTCAGCATACCATTATGATAATAGACACTATGTTAGCATTAACAAGAAGATTCAGAATAATACAGAAAGAAATCATGATTTAATTGTCCTTTGTAAAATCTAGCGCAACTAACTTCCGCGAAATTGATAATGCAAAAGCTGGGTCAAGCGATGACAAATAGGGTTTGGGAAACTATAACAGCAACAGTGGAGTTTTTGAGGCATTCATATGTACGGTAGGTAGGTAGGTAGGTAGGTAGGTAGGTAGGTAGGTAGGTAGGTAGGTAGGTAGGTAGGTAGGTAGGTTCGTCAGGACGGATCATGGCCCTAGTTTTCTCCATGCGGTGACCTGTCATCATCTGTACGTGTATATATGAATGTGCTCATGCATGTGTGTGCATATAGAGTTTGTTTATGTTTGTATATGCGAGGGTGCATGAATAGGAATATACGTATATATTAAGTGTATATACATTTGAGTATGACATATGGTATATCCTTGTCGGAGACAAAGCTGTGTCTGGGGTAACCAATACAGTTACTAGCAAAATTCAGCGATGCTTAACCTGACAGACTAGTACAAGCAAATGTAATCCACATTATGTCACGGTTATGTACTCTTATGTGTGTGTGCATGTGTGTGTGTGTGAGATATTACTTAATTGTAATTATGTGTTTGTAGTTACAACAGCAAGTTATGTTGGTGGTGTCTAGTGTTCAGTGTTTGTAGTTACAGCAGCGTTTCTAGTAGTTACGGTGAAAAATATAATTCACAATATCATAGATGGAACAATTAACAAAATAATCAACACGTAGAGAAGTAACCTTAAACGACGTTTCGGTCCTCCCTGGACCATTATCAAGTCACTACTTGACAACAGTCCAGGATGGACAGAAACATCGACCAGTCCTTCCTATCCCAGTGCAGGTTAGGAGTGAATTGTACCAGCAAAGGTAATGCAATGTTCGGTATATACTATGATACATATTACCCTTTGATGGATACTTGTGTGATATTATACAATTCTGTGTGGGATTTTTTTTCACAGAGAACTAAAATGCACAATACCATGACTGGAACAATACACAAATAACCCGCTCATACGAGAGACTTATGACGACGTTTCGGTCCGACTTAGACCACTGACAGACTTGTGGTTGTTGTGATGAAGACGAAGACCACCGATGATAATCATTATATGTGATAGTAATTACATTAATTACATAGGTAATGGAAAAAATGGTGGAGAGGTAAACAAATGATTGTGGATAGTAGCAAACCTCATACACACGAAGAGATGAGAGACGATATTACCTAATATAAACATAGAACGTGAATATGACTGGAGATGGTGAATGAACAGCGATGGTGATGATGGATCATGAAGACAATGATTTGATAACTCTTCTTAGATGTATAACACTTCGAGAACAAGTGTTCATGATAATAGGGCTGGCCAGCAGCTCCCTGCACGTCAGCAGCTACAACTACCAGCATTATACAACCAATTACATCAATTTGCTTCCATCCATCATCAATGTTGATGTAGCAGATAGAGCCATGATCAAGGTCTTGTTTTCTGGTCATTAAGGCGAATAAATACCAGTTCCCTCGTTATGACTTCCGGTGGCTTGTTTCTCTCCAGCCTTAAGCATTTAACAACTTCAAGATTTTCCCAGCTTTAAGACTGCAGAAGCTTAAAGCTTTCATTGAATCTTCACTGGAAACTGATTTATATTCGTATTTCTTCACTAACTCTCTATCTTTGTTTAGGACCACATGGTCAACCCCATCTCCCTTATATATTTATCTAATAACAGTAAAAAAAAAGTCAACAGCAAGACAACCTGACAAACAGCCATTTAAACAAAAGCAAGTTTGAAACACTGCCAGTAGCAGAGTGACCTGAAAAATGGCTTCGCCTGATCCCTGCGTGGAATACTTCCTTACCCCCTTGCCGTCCACAAGTCACTATGATCCACAATATTTGATTTCTATTTAGGGAAAATGTCTGCTCGATACCCCGGTGAGTGAGGGCAGGCTGGGGTTCGTGTAGGTTGCAATTAAAGCAATACCCAGTAAATACTGCACTTGCTCACAGGTAATGGTGCATAAACACCAAGCTTCGCCAGGGGCGCCCTGCACAGATTATACGTTATGTCTTCCCTGTAAATAAACCGCCCGACTTTATTTATATATTGATATATTTATTTCCCTTCTAAAACAAATCGCATGAGAGAAAATGACTCTAAAGGTCCGCTCTGTGTTATCTTGGGGCCATCTTCACCGTCTCGAAAGATATTTCCCACTAAACGCTTCTGTTGTATTATCCTCGTGAGGAATAGCGATATTGATTGTGTTTACATGTTTAGGTTATTGTTGCAGAGTCGGGAGCAAGATTGCAGTGATACGAGGGAACAGCTCGTCTCCTGACGTGTAGACACAGCGTCACAGAAAAGAAATCTGAGGCACAGTAAGCTTGTATTATTGTCAACGTTTCACTTTTTGTAGATTTTTGTCACCTCACTGACTTGATAAAGCTCTACTCAGACTTTATGACTAAGACACATGCACAGAATTAAGGTATCTTTATTGACGAAACGCTTCGCCTGCGCAGCAGGCTTCTTCAGTAGAATATAGAGGTGATTACATCACTGGAGACAGTAGAAGTGTAGAGGAAATTTTGAGGTGATCAGTCCCTCAACCTTGACAGAAGATAATAATTCTCTTAACCTGTATTAGACTGATGAAGCCTGCATTGCAGGCGAAACGTTTCGTCAAAAAAGTGGTGCACATATGTGTTAGTCATCAACTTGTCGGTACTGTTTACCATTTTAATGTTCTTCCTCAATACTTGACATTTCCTGCCATTCATCATGTGACCCCACGTTGTTGTCTTCCATATTTCTTCTTTCTGCCCGAAATGCCTAGGCATGCTAGTGGCCTTCTTTGTGATTAATATTTTATAATATGTAAATCACACATTGTAAACTTTGCAAGAAAATAAACATTTTAATTTTCTCACTCTTTCCTTCTTTGTTCAGACGAACAGCATGTGACCAGGAGCTGATTTACTATCCTGGTGGGGCCACAGAAGCAACTGAAGTCCAAATTGCTTTAAATTTTTGGGTCCACTTTATCAGAAGGGGTTGCGATGGGGCCCCCATAACTGTTCAAGCTTTAGGGCCCCAAAAATGTAGGTTCACCACTGCATGTGACTGGTACAAATCTCTGGACCTTGGAAGAAGCTATGAACGTGATCCCCCTGCGCGTTCATCAGTCTCTGTCGAGTCCGCAGTCAGGCACCTTAGTCTAGGTGGCTTCACCTGGCGTGAGCACTCACCTGTTCACCTGCGGAATTCTCATTAATCTTGAGTTGCAAACATGGCTGCCGACAATTTGATAGTATACATGTGATAGTCGCTCAAACTCTCTCATTATTATTGTATTCACGAGGATTCGTGATCTGGAGAGAGAGAGAGAGAGAGAGAGAGAGAGAGAGAGAGAGAGAGAGAGAGAGAGAGAGAGAGAGAGAGAGAGAGAGAGAGAGAGAGAGAGAGGGAGGGAAGTGAGTGCTTATATTTCCTCATATTCCTTCCCCCTTAACGAGACTCATACTGTGATTTAAAGGGTTTATAAAACCGACAAGTTGTGTAAGACACTAGTTCAACATTTGGGAATCTTTATTGAGGAAACGTTTCTCCAACCAGTGGCTTCTTCAGTCCAATACATAGAAGATAACACCTTCAGCAACTCAAAAGGGTCGCACACCATATCATGCCATCCAACAACTGGTCTCGCACCTCATTCTGTGGAATCTGCTGAAGAGGACCTTACCGGAGGTCGAAAAGTATTTCATTGTTAGGCTCATGTGGGTTGTCTCCTCATTGACTAGCATTACTTACACTTTGTTATGCAATTATATATATATATATATATATATATATATATATATATATATATATATATATATATATATATATATATATATATATATATATATATAGGCTATGGGCTATGGGTCCCACAATTTGCACTAGAGGTGGACCCCATCCTATTTAAAAAAAAAAAAAATATATATATATGCAATAATTCAGTGTTTATTATATTTCATACATGAGGTGCGTGTCAACCTCCATTTACCGGATCCTAAGGACAAATTCACGGACAGTGCATAGAAGCAGGAGTCCCACGCACGCGGTGGCCAGCACGACATGGCTGCTCCCCGTGTGTCCCACGGACATGGACGCCTGCAGGCGGTGACCATCACTCAGCTCCTGCAGGCAACAGATAAGTGAGTGGTGAGTGACAGGTGAAGAAGCTTGTCACATCTCCACTTACTCAGCCCTCATACACCCACTTGCTGTGGGCGTGAAAAATACACACACACACACACACCCGCACACGCATACACCCGCACACGCATACACCCACACACACACCCACACACGATAAAGCTAATGGAGCAGGGAGAGACTGGACCTAGTAGCGACCAGAGGGAAAGAACGGGAACACGGGAGCACAGTTGGAAGTTAAAGATACAGACGAATCACAGGGATGTCAGGAAGTATTTCTTCAGCCTCAGGGCATTTATGAAGTGGGATATTCTGGACGAAGAAATGGTGAATGCAGGCTTCATACATAGTTTTGGGAATAGGTATGACAGAGCCAATAAGGCTAGGAAGAATTAAATCCTGCAAGTGGCAAGTTAAGAGGGAGTACAAATTAGTACACACTCTTGGTATGTACTCAAACATGCACTCGCTCTGATCTCTCCCACGTGCATTAACTCTCACTTACACTCTTCTCTCAAAATTGTGTCATCTCTCACTCTTCTCTAACTCTCACTCTTCTCTAACTCTCACTCTTCTCTAACTCTCACTCTTCTCTAACTCTCACTCTTCTCTAACTCTCACTCTTCTCTAACTCTCACTCTTCTCTCACTCTCACTCTTCTCTCACTCTCACTCTTCTCTCACTCTCACTCTTCTCTCACTCTCACTCTTCTCTCACTCTCACACTCACCCTTCCTTCACTCACACACTTGCCTCACCCCTCACGGCCCCTCATACAGCTCACTCACACACTTGCCTCACCCCTCACGGCCCCTCATACAGCTCACTCACACACTTGCCTCACCCCTCACGGCCCCTCATACAGCTCACTCACACACTTGCCTCACCCCTCACGGCCCCTCATACAGCTCACTCACACACTTGCCTCACCCCTCACGGCCCCTCATACAGCTCACTCACACACTTGCCTCACCCCTCACGGCCCCTCATACAGCTCACTCACACACTTGCCTCACCCCTCACGGCCCCTCATACAGCTCACTCACACGCCCATTTGCTTGTCAGTCATCATGGGTGAGCATCAGTCAGCCAGCAGGAGACATAACAATCTTCATGAGATGATAACCCTTGACGACAACCACTGCGAGAACTTCAATTACCGTCTCTTCTCATGGCAGTGTCTCAGTATATCTATCTCTTTACACATCTACACTAAACATTATGAGAAACAAAAGCGTCTTCTTGTTTTTAGTGGCGTTAAAGAACGTACATTTCACAGTAATGTTATGTCTGGTTTTTATGGGGGTGATACACTGAGCCTGGGAAAGGCTTCTGTCGCATGACCAAAAGCTCCACTGAGAGGATCATGTATCTAAGACCTGCTTAGTGTGTCAATACATAGCAAAGACTCGCGTCAGAAGGGTTCTTGGTCACTTCTCCTGACAAATAAAACACCACGACTGGAATATGGAACTTTGATCTCATCTGGAAAATGTCTTGATATGCAGCTCGCCTTTTCTCACGCATGACATCATCTCTGCCTCGAGATGACCGAACGTAGGATCGAGCCTACACCACGCCGTGCTGGGAATTACCCACATGGGTTTAGCACCTCACGGGGGGAGGGAAATGCTGTACTATAGCTCCTGGACCCGCCTCTTTGCTAGTTGCTACTGTTTTAATATGTCTTGAGTGCTGAGTCTTGCTGCTGCGATTACTTGCTAGGTAGCGTAGAAGGGCGAAGGAACACCGCCTGTTGACTAGTATCGGCTTCATTAGATAATCAAATGGGTTCACAGCGGGCAAGAGCTTGAGGGGACCGAGAGCCAGACCGCTGTGGGCTAAGATGTTGATCCTAGGATGGAGGCCGCAAGAATGAGGCCGAGTGGGCATAGCTTCCCACTGATATGGGCAGGCGTAGAGATGGCAGCACTATAGTGCCACCGTATTTGAAACTAGCAGACAGCATAGGCTGCCTAGCAGACTATGCAGGCTGTCTACATCGCTCGGCCACATACCTCGTGTCGTCTCGACACGACAATACTGGTGGGCATTAAGGTGTGCAAGATAAATTTATACAATAGATAACCCAGGGAGGGCTGGCTCTCGCTCACCCAAAATTAAAGAATGGACAAAACTAGCAGGCCTAAAAAAAACTCTACCATCCTGAGGGAAGAGAAAATTGGCGTGCTCGTACAGCTGGACTGAGGACAGAGCACGGCGATGTCAGCACTGGAACTAAAGGCTCTTCTGTATACAGGTTGTCTGCAGGGCTAGGGCATCAGGCATGACTGCACATCCTGGAACGCTGTAACATCCTCACAGTGGAAAAAATAAATTGAAAAATGCAACAATACTGCAGATAAAATGGCAAAGTGTACACTGATAACTGAAACTGAATAATTCACTGAAGTATGGCTTCAGTTGGCTGTATTGGTGCAGGACAATTAAATAATGTCACAAAATGTTAGGAAATGCTAGGTAAGTCATTGATTACAGAGGTCCCTCGGTTTTCGTGCATCTCCAAACTCGAACATTTATGTAAGTGTATTTTCATAAGTGCTGTTGCAAGTGTATTTTTGGGGGTCTGAAATAGACTAACCTACGTGACATTATTTCTTAAGGAAGTAAATTCGTTCGGTAATGGCACTTGAGCAGCATTCTGGAACGAATTTTCAGCGAAACCCGAGGGACCACTGTACTTAACTTTGATTGTAGGAGATGGTATGGAGGCGCTGAAGGTGCTGAAGCTTTCAGCGGTGCACTGGTAACTCTTGGTAGAAGCGGTACACACTCTGTAGACACTTGTGGACTGCTATGAGGTCTTCTATAGCGTAGAAAATATGGGTTCGGACTCGGGGAGGACAGGAAAGGACGAAAACTGTGAAAATGGGGAGTATAAGCAAAACACGACCAAAAATCATGTGAGTAGCCGCTGTGCGTGGTTTGTTTACACTGGCAAGTGTGTCTAGGCGTGCTGACTGACTATGGCTTCAGCACGATGCAGACGAATACAGCAAAATTACTATACAAGAACGGAATATTAGGTTATAAACTGCAAAAGGGGATTGCAAACAATTACAGCTTCTCCTCACTTAGCGACGTACTCGTTTACCGACGCCTCGGACTTACGATGGGCTCTCTGACCAGTATTCATATCTAAATAATGTATATTAGATACAATGAAAATGTAATGTGTTGATACACCATAAAAAAGAGAAGAGAACGGAATTTAACCGCTCAGGAATAAAGTTAGAAGCTTCTTCTTGGCATTTTCTCTTTGATGGGAAGGAATTCAGTTTATCATTCAGTGATAAGCCTCTTTTGGCTTCATCAAATGTTTTCAAAACATTGTTTTAAATAAACTAAATACCCATTTAAGAAGGAGTCCGTTAAAAGGATAATTACAGGGTTGAGTATATAGTAGGAGAAATACAGGAGAGTAAGGGTCTGCCCTGTAATGATATAAGGGTTTTCGACAGGACGGGCCCCAATTTCCTCTATTCTGTTTATTTCAATATACAGTATACTACTGTATAAACATTTAAAAATACAGTGGTACCCCGAGTTTTGTACAGCTCCCAACTCGAACAATTATTTAAGTGTATTATTGTGAGTGCTTTTGTAAGTGTATTGTTGGGGGTCTGAAACGGACTAATTTAATTTACATTATTCCTTGTGGAACAAATTCGTTCGGTAACGGCACTCGAACAGCCTTCTGGAACAAATTATGTCCGAAACTCGGAGTACCACTGTATACCAGAAATTTATAAATGGTGCAAAGGTGACATTAAAACAATATCAAAGATGATTGACACAAACTCAATACCATTATAAAATGCTGCTCACTTAGCGACGAATTTGTTTAACGATGAGGCTGTACTAAGTGCTTTTGTAAGTGTATTTTTGGGGGTCTGAAACGGACTAATCTAATTTACATTCGTCCTTATGGGAACAAATTCGTTCGGTAACGGCACTCGAACAGCATTCTGGAACAAATTATTGATGAAATCCGGAGTACCACTGTATATCACTGGGATAATAAAACGAACTGCACTAGCTGGAAGATGGGTTGAGAGTGGCTTGTAGGTGCGATGTGATGGCCCATGGATCACTGCAGACAGCTTGAGGCTTGAACTGGCCTGGCTTAGGGGCTAAGCTCGCTGGGTTCCCACGTGGTCAAGCTGGGTAGGACTTCTTAAGAGAAAACTGGGAGAACACAACACACAGACGACAACCTGGATACAAGAAGCATAGAACATAGCAGGATGAATGGAGATGAAACTGGTGGTGTGGACTGGCATGTGCTTAGGGTAGGTTGGTAGCCGCACCCCATGGTAGACTCACGTGGACACTCGGAGCCAACACACACAAAACAACCTCACCTCTACTTCTTGTAGCTTGAGAAGGGTGTAGGGAAGCTGTAGGGGCAGAAGAGGGCTGGAGAGCATTGGAGAGCTGTAGAGTAGGAGATGAGTGCACATGTGACTGCTAAGGCGGAGACAACATCGTGACGCCTATGTCCAGATTTTGTGGGAAAATCGAGGACGAAGAGGTATCTCAGGCACCATCGAGACCCTGGGAGTGACAAGTGGCTCTTTAGGCCAGCAGGTGGGTTGGATGAACGCTGATGAAGTTGATGGGCGTCGGTCCCCTCCACCCCGAGAACAAAGCTCACTCTGCCACTGGAGAACTGCTATCACCACTGTTTTAATATGTCTTGAGTGCCAAGTCTTGCAGCCGCGATTACTTGCTAGGTAGCGTAGAAAGGCGAAGGAACACTGCCTGTTGACTATCGGCTTTATTAGATAATCAAATGGGTTCACAGCGGGCAAGAGCGTGAGGAGACCGAGAGCCATACTGCTGCAGACTAAGATGTTGATCCTAGGATGGAGGCCGCAAGAATGAGGCCGAGTGGGCATAGCATTCCACTGACCTGGGCAGGCCTAGAGATGGCAGCACCATAGTGCCACCGTATTTGAAACTAGCAGATTATACAGGCTGTCTACACTACTAAGTCCACTCTCTCCCTGCTGTGTGTGTGTGTGTACTCACCTAATTGTGGTTCAGGGGTCGAGACTCAGCTCCTGGCCCCGCCTCTGCACTGTCCGCTACTGGGTCTCTGCTCTCCCTTCTCCATGAGCTTTATCATTCCTTGTCTTAAAACTATGTATGGTTCCCGCCTCCACTATATCGTTCGCTAGACTATTCCACTTCCTAACTACTCTATGGCTGAAGAATTGCTTCCTAACATCCCTTTGACTCATCTGAGTCTTCAGCTTCCAGTTGTGTCCCCTTGTTTCTGTGTTCCCTCTCTGGAACATCCTGTCACTATCTACCTTGTCGATTCCCCGGTGTGTGTGTGTGTGTGTGTGTGTGTGTGTGTGTGTGTGTGTGCGTGTATGTATGCGTGTGTGTGTGTGTATCTTTTTTTGTAAGTGTTTGTTTGCAGTTACAGGACAGACGGAGGATCGAGCCTGCACCACGTCATGACGCACATGGGTGAATGACTCACATGGGTTTAGCACTTAACAAAAAACTGCATGAGGAGACCTGTGCTCGTGGTATCCCGTCGTCAGTAATTTGTTCATTATATAATTTTTAATAACTCACAGAACGGGAGGGAGTCGAACCCTCGGCAGGCGAGTCCTGAAACTATCTCACCAATGTTCTTTTTCCATATTTCTAATAGCTGTAGGGCTTACTACACTCTCTAATAGTTGCATTGGTCATCCTCTCTGTTTACGACACAGATACAGAAGATATCAGAAACACTGCTGGAACAAGTGTAGAAGTCTGCAGGAGAAAACTGTACAAGTATCTTCACCAGATTCTAGATCAACCAGGTTGTGATGGATTTGTGGGGCAGCGGGCCTCCAGCAGCAGCAACAGCCTGGTTGACCAGGCTAGCACCAGACAAGCCTGGCCCATGGCCGGGCTCTGGGAGTAGAAAAACTCTCGAAACTCGTCAACGGTATATCGAAATGCTTGCTAAGACCACTAGCACAAGCACCACCACCGCCGCCACCACCACCGCCACCACCACCACCACCGCCACCACCACCACCACCGCCACCACCACCACCGCCACCAGTGCCATCTTATAAACAGCACCAACAGTTCCTCCTCCATCACTCTCCATCACCGTCAGTGTTTTGAGCTTTCCGGAAGAACAATGGAGATCTCAGCCTTAAATACACAAATGGAATGTGTTGTTGGTCATGCAGCATGAAGCCACGATAATGGGCGGCCAGGGTTAATGATCTCTGAATGTTCTATGTTTTCTATGCTCTCTGCCGCTATAATAAACATTTATTTTGAACATTTGTAAGCGAGCTGCTTCTAGATTCATGACACTGTCCCACTGAGGTCCGTGGTTCGATCCCCGGTATGGGTGAAAACATTAGGGCGTGTTTCTTTAAGACACCTACTGTCCTTAGCAGTAAGTAGGTACTTGGGTGTTAGCCGACTGGTGTGGGTCACATCCTGGGGGGCAAAATTAACCTAATTTGTCCGAAATGCTCTGCATAACAAGGGACTTTCTATATAATATGTAATTGATGTTAGCTATGGTCTGTACAAGTTTTATCATGTACTTGTAGAAAAAAAATTATTATATATTTTAGTTATTTACCAGCACATAATGCCACAAGGTGTGGCAGTAGGTCGGCTGGCAATGTTTACATTTAGTTAGATCTACGTGAACGACCAAAAATCTGTACAAACCTGCCTCGTTTGGACAGATTTTTGTTCGTTCACGTAGATCTAACTAAATGTAAACATTGCCAGCTGACCTACTGCCACACCCTGCAGTATTATGTGCTGGTAAATAACTAAAATATAACTCCAATATAGGCCTGACGTACAAGGTGTACAGGGTCCTGAACGATTCCTTACCGAGATGTCAGAATGTTATTCTTAGCTTTGCTAGGCGCCCATATGCTGCAGCAGTTATTTGGTTGATGTGCGCCTCAGAAGATGTGTCTGATGTTATACTCAACCTGAGATCCTTTTCCTTGAGCGAGGTTTGTAGTCTCTGGCTCCCTAGACTGTACTCCATCTGCGGTCTTTTTTGCCCTTCCCCAATCTTCATGACTTTGCACTTGGTGGGGTTGAACTCCAGGAACCAGTTTCTGGACCAGGCCTGCAGCCTGTCCAGATTGCTTTGTAGTTCTGCCTGGTCCTCGTCCGATTGAATTCTTCTGATCAACTTCACATCATCTAGAAACAGCACTGGTCCTAGGACTGACCCCTGTGGAATCCCGCTCGTCACAGGCACCCACTCTGACACCTCGTCACATACCATGACTCGTTGTTGCCTACCTGTCAGGTATTATCTGACCCAATTCAGTGCCTTCCCTGTTATACCTGCCTGGTCCTCTAGCTTTTGCACTAATCTGTGTGCAAATGTGTAAAAGACCTTCTTACAGTCCAAGAAAATGCAATCTACCCATCCCTCTCTTGTCTTACTGCTGTCATCCTGTCATAGAACCCCAGTAGGTTTATGACACAGGATTTCCCGTCCATGAAACCTTGCTTGTTGTCGTTGATAAGCTCATTCCTTTCTAGTTGTTCCACCACTCTTCTGATAATCTTCTCCATGACTTTGCATACTATACATGTCAATGACACTGGTCTGTAGTTTAATGCTTCGTTCTGTCTCCTTTTTTTTAAAACTGGGACTACATTTGCTGTCTTCCATACCTCAGGTAGTCGCCCTGTTTCGATAGATGTGTTGAAGATTGTTGTTAGTGGTACACATAGCGCCTCTGCTCCCTCTCTCAGGACCCATGTGATGTGTTTGTGATGCGTGTGAGGGGGAGGGAGGGAGGGATGGAGAGGGTTGGTGGTGGAGAATCTCTCTGTTATAGCACAAAGAGTCACTGGAGCAGAAGAAAGGTCAGCAGTAAGACATCACTCACTCTCAAGTTACAGCCAGTGCCACTTGCCAGACAGACGGGCCTCCTGACGCTGGGGAAAAGTCGCCGATTGATGAGTAGACAGACAGACTGACAGTCACTAACTGACAGCGGAATGGGGTGGGGGAGGGATAAACAGACCAACCCTCAATATATACACCACTTGTGAAGAAGGATAAAGTCAGGTTGGGGTGGCTTGTGGGATAGAAGTAGGATAAAGCCTTGTTAGGGGGAGGATAAGGGTGATAGTAGAATAAAGCCATGCTGGGGAGGAGAGGGATGGGGGTGATAGCATTAAGCCTTGATCTGGGACACGGAGGAAGGGAGGGGAGGATCAAGGCTGTTGTTGTCATAGTGGAGCATGAGACATGAAGATTTATAGTGAGTATTGTTTGAGTTTTAATTACTGTATGTGAGTATGTGTGTGTACTCGTGGACCCTGTCATACCTGTTCTTGAAACTAGGCATGCATCATGCGTCTATTACTCTGCATCCAGGTCGTTCCACTTCCTGAGGAGAAATAATCTTGAACTGCTGCCTGTGTCTAACTTGAAAAGATGTGTCTTTGTGTCCCTTTCCGAAAGAGAGAAGAGGAGGGAGAGAGAGAGAGAGAGAGAGAGAGAGAGAGAGAGAGAGAGAGAGAGAGAGAGAGAGAGGGGTAGAAGAGGTTGAAGTGTCAAATGATTTGTGGATGACAAGACTGGATGCGCATCTGTTGATACTTCCGTTTCCACCCTCCCTCTCTGCCTCCCCCGTCACCTACCCCCTCCCCGTCTTCCCCAGTCTCCCTTTCCCACTCCCTATTCTTCCCCCTTTATGACGGATGTTGGGATGATGGATGATTTGGTGTTGGTTGATGGAGGGAAGAAACGAGGAGGAAGAGAGGGGAGGGGAGAGGACAGCCATCTTTGATGGATGAGGGAGAAATGATAAGAGTTGTGGTTGATGGGGGAGAGGAAAGATGGGGGGGGTTCGTGGGTGGAAGGGAAGGAAAGGTTGATGTCGTTGCTTGTGGAGGGGAAGAAAGTTGCT
This sequence comes from Cherax destructor, assembly GCA_009830355.1. Lineage (NCBI taxonomy): Eukaryota > Metazoa > Arthropoda > Malacostraca > Decapoda > Parastacidae > Cherax > Cherax destructor. The sequence goes on from WNWK01000010.1 coordinate 708,639, forward strand.
TGTGGAGGGAGGGAAGTTGCTTGTGGAGGGAGGGAAGTTGCTTGTGGAGGGAGGGAAGTTGCTTGTGGAGGGAGGGAAGTTGCTTGTGGAGGGAGGGAAGTTGCTTGTGGAGGGAGGGAAGGAAGTTGCTTGTGGAGGGAGGGAAGTTGCTTGTGGAGGGAGGGAAGTTGCTTGTGGAGGAGGGAAGGGAAGTTGCTTGTGGAGGGGAGGGAAGTTGCTTGTGGAGGGAGGGAAGTTGCTTGTGGAGGGGAGGGAAGTTGCTTGTGGAGGGGAGGGAAGGGAAGTTGCTTGTGGAGGGGAGGGAAGTTGCTTGTGGAAGGGAGGGAAGTTGCTTGTGGAGGGGAGGAAGGGGAAATTGCTTGTGGAGGGGAGGGAAGTTGCTTGTGGAGGGGAGGGAAGTTGCTTGTGGAGGGGAGGAAAGTTGCTTGTGGAGGGGAGGAAAGTTGCTTGTGGAGGGGAGGGAAGTTGCTTGTGGAGGGGAGGGAAGTTGCTTGTGGAGGGGAGGGAAGTTTCTTGTGGAGGGGAGGGAAGTTGCTTGTGGAGGGGAGGGAAGCTGCTTGTGGAGGGGAGGGAAGTTGCTTGTGGATGGGAGGAAAGTTGCTTGTGGAGGGGAGGGAAGTTGCTTGTGGAGGGGAGGGAAGTTGCTTGTGGAGGGGAGGGAAGTTGCTTGTGGAGGGGAGGAAAGTTGCTTGTGGAGGGGAGATAAATAGTCAGTTTATGCTGTCAGTTACAATCAGTAAAATCAGCTTCGTATCCGAACGGCAGTCAGGGTACTTAATAATTTATTAACCGTTGGCTACCCTGGTGCAGACAGCTACCCTGGTGTAGACAGTTACTCTGGTACAGACAGCTACCCTGGTGCAGACAGCTACCCTGGTGTAGACAGTTACTCTGGTACAGACAGCTACCCTGGCCCAGACAGCTACCCTGGTGTAGACAGTTACTCTGGTACAGACAGCTACCCTGGCCCAGACAGCTACCCTGGTGTAGACAGTTACTCTGGTACAGACAGCTACCCTGGCACAGACAGCTACCCTGGTGTAGACAGTTACTCTGGTGCAGACAGCTACCCTGGCCCAGACAGCTACCCTGGGCCAGAAAGGTACCCAGGGCCAGAAAGGTACCCAGGGCCAGAAAGGTACCCAGGGCCAGGCTTAAAAATAGAAATCGTAGTGATCTATGAAGAGAATAATTGAAAATATAATCTCTAGCAGAGAGAGAGCAAAAGAGAGAGAGAGAGAGAGAGAGAGAGAGAGAGAGAGAGAGAGAGAGAGAGAGAGAGAGAGAGAGAGAGAGAGAGAGAGAGAGCAAGCAGGGATAATTTTCACTTACTCACAGACATAGACGCACGCATTTTCCCCTGAAGCTGGGCCCAAATTACCCCATTTAGTTGGTAAGAAGATAATTATCAACATAACATACGATAATAGAGACAGACCCACCTCTGCCCCCCCCCACGCGCTCTCACGCACACCACATGCACACATGCGCTCACACACCCCATGCACACATGCGCTCACACACCCCATGCACACATGCGCTCACACACAACCCATGCACACATGCGCTCACACACCCCATGCACACATGCGCTCACACACAACCCATGCACACATGCGCTCACACACAACCCATGCATACATGCGCTCACACACCCCATGCACACATGCGCTCACACACCCCATGCACACATGCGCTCACACACCCCATGCACACATGCGCTCACACACCCCATGCACACATGCGCTCACACACCCCATGCACACATGCGCTCACACACCCCATGCACACATGCGCTCACACACCCCATGCACACATGCGCTCACACACCCCATGCACACATGCGCTCACACACAACCCATGCACACATGCGCTCACACACAACCCATGCACACATGCGCTCACACACAACCCATGCACACATGCGCTCACACACAACCCATGCACACATGCGCTCACACACCCCATGCACACATGCGCTCACACACCCCATGCACACATGCGCTCACACACAACCCATGCATACACACATTTTATATATATATATATATATATATTTGTTGAATGACAACTCTCGGCCTTTCGTGTTACATCCAAAACTTTCTCAAGAGCTTGCAATGTTGCAAAGGACACAAGGAGTCTGAGCAGGCGTATCCATAAGGACTTCTGGCAGGACTCATAGAAACACCTACTTGGACTCCTTGTGCTCTCTGTAACACTGCAAGCTCTTGAGAAAGTGCTGGCTGCAGCACGAAAGGCCTACAGCTATCATTCAACTCTCTCTCCCTGTAGTTGATTTGCATCTGTTATCGCTTATATAAGTAACAGATAACTTGATCTTCCTAGATTAGTGTGAACTGCTTACTTAATAATAACCCACGTTAACAATAACGTTAGATAACGTTTCGCTCAGTCGAGGACCGTTATCAAGCCATTATCCAGTTTTCTTGATAAATAGTCCAGGACCAACCGAAACATCGTCTTCAATTCCTTATCTATATCATGGATTTATTTTCTATCCGGATTATTGTGGCTTTAATTATTCAAAATTGTTTATATTAGTGGGAAAAAATCCCCTTAATCCCAGTGTAAACATTTTGGGCATTGTTGATGTTTCTTATATAAGAAGTAATTATGGTAACCCAGCCTTATGTACGTTGCCTCATGTCCCGTATTAGGTACCAATACGCAACCTACCTACCTCTAAATTCTCTAAAAGAATAAGTGAAGAATGCATAAACAAGGGAAACAAAGAGTAGTGTTTATTTCAATGACTGCACAGCGGTAATAATGGCGGAGAATATCTGGCCGCATGTTGCAGTTCTCTGCAGGACAACACTGAGTGCAACATCACCCAACAGTTGCAATATCGAGCAGAATCATATTTAATAGAAGAGGCGTGTGCCCCAGTGAATGTACAGGAGGCGGTGTGGGATGTTCAGCTTGTTGTGGTTGGCAGGTTGGATGTTACACACGAGTGTTTGAGTGCTCTCTCGACTCCTCTGCTTAAACTCTCTGCACTCAGCCGCTATCGAGGTCAACTGTCTATTTCTCAGTTTACTATCTCTCTTTTTTTCTAAGTTGTGCTCATTGCCAGTTTCTCGCCTTTTATATTTTTTTCCATTTTCCTAGAAGTTAGGTAAAGTTGGGATAGGTTAAGTTAGGTTAAGCTACGTAAGCCTATACGAAACGTACATATTTAACCTTGTGGTACGAAAATGAGTTGAACATGAATGTACTTCAGAAGTTAATGAGGCTGGCGAGCGAGCGCGCACGCACGCGCGCACTCACACGCACACACACACACACACACACACACACACACACACACACACATTAGGCAGGAACCATACATAGTTTTAAGACAAGGTATGATAAAGCTCATGGAGCAGGGAGAGCAGAGACCCAGTAGCGGACAGCGAAGAGGCGGGGCCAGGAGCTGAGTCTCGACCCCTGCAACCACAATTAGGTGAGTACAATTAGGTGAGTACAAAAGACTGGCACTGCCGGTATCATTTCCTACAGCGAAGGTGTCCTCATTAAAGTACGGCACCTGCCTGGCATAACGATGGTGGACAGTGTCACTGCTCTCAAGCATGCAAATTACAAGACACACCTAGTTGAAGGCAAGCATGTGTTGCAATCTTGCAGACTACGTATGTTGCATTATTCTTATTGTTCTTGTTCTACTTGTTCTTCTACTACTACAAGTATTATTATTTTATATTATTATTATTATTATCTATGTCGTAGCCCTAATCTTACTGAGTTTAAAGAGCGCCTGAAAAACGGCATGTGAGGTATTGATCTTAGGAACAGAAGATTAGTTCCAATTTATTGGATCAAAAACCACTCATCAACAAGCCAACTGTAAGTTGTCCCACTCAGGTCTGACTTATTTCACACACCTGTACTTGTTCCCCATATGTGTATCATGTATTACCCATGTGTAGCTTATTCTTAACATGTATATGTTGTGCAGTACGCCTGTACTTTGTTCCTCACATGTATAATTTGTTCCATAATTTAACTTGTTCCACATGTATTACTTGTTCCACACAGGTATAACTCTCCTAAGCAGTGATTACGTTCTTACTCTCAAATTACCATCAAATCTACATCCTCCATTCATTTTCTGTATCTTATGTGAGATGGGAGACAATCTGTACAACTACTAATAATATTTGCCCTTCTAACAGCTCTCAGCAACCCATGCCCACCATCTCCAGCTTGCACATACCCAGGTGATCCCTACCCACAGCCAGCAGGACCAACCCCATCGACAATACACTCTGCATAAAGGACCTCGTAACCCCTCTTTCATAACTTGCTGGGGTTGCTAAGAGATGATGCTAGGGGTGCTTAAAGATGCTGCAGGTGCTGGGAGATGATACTGGGGTGCTGGAAGATGATACTGAGGTGCTGGAAGATGCTTCAGGACGTTTGGCCAACAACTACACTACCCACAACAAACACAACCATTGCCTGCAGCCTCCTCCCAACATTAAGCTACAGGTATACATAAATACATCAATTGCTTACAAAACCAGGTTAAATATCAATTCTCCAGCATGGTGAAGTGAAAATTACATACAACATAGAGCGTAGCTCACTCCTGCAGGTGTCTGGCAACATGTGTACAGTAGGTGACGTGGCGTAAAGACAACATCATGCGCAGGTGTCGTGGAGACAAACACATGTGACGGGTGACAAATGTTGTCGGAATCGTGTCTAGCATGCTTCCCGACCGACACATCTGTGTTCTGGGTGTTGTTGATAGCGGCAGCGTGATGAGGGGATCCTATAAATATGCAACAACCATAGATCTTTGTTTAGATCGAAAATATTCACGCTATCTATATACTTCTGAACGTTTATATATATATATATATATATATATATATATATATATATATATATATATATATATATATATATATATATATATATATATAATCCACTTCACCGAGGCTATGGGTCCTATAATTTGCACTAAAGGTGGACCCTACTATATAATACACAAACACACACACACACACATACATATATATATATATATATATATATATATATATATATATATATATATATATATATATATATATATATATATATAACTAAAGTGTAATGAACACTTATCAATGCTTAATAATGACCCACAGTGATACAGAAACTCAGAAGATTAATTGATCTGTATATTTCGACCCCTCTGCTGGGGTCCTCTTCAGCAGATACACAGATGAAAGGCGAACATGAATTTATAGGAAGGCTGCGCCTCTCAACCTTTGAGAGGCATCCGCCAATGTTGAGATGATTGACATAAAGTAAATGTTTTTACAATGATACCAGCTAGGTCAGAGGTGCCGGATATTGCAAAGGGTCAGTGAGTGAGGGGGGGGGGGTAACTCAATAATCATGACTCACTAGAGGGAACTTTGCAACTTTACAACGACCGCCTGCAACATAAGGACCAGCGAGCCGCAGCCAGATGACACTGCCACAGGAAACACAGTTCTTATAATAAACAACGTTTCGCTGAAGGAGCTATTGCATCTACTCATCTCCCTGACTCTTCTACCGACCTCATGAACCTCGGTGTAGAAGGGAAGGTGTTTCGTGTTGTCGTGTTGTAGCGAGCGAGTAGCGACGATGAATATTGCAAGAGAGATGATACCCAGGGATGGCAGAACAGGGAAACGCTCTGTTGCGACGCGTGTTGAGCGTGTGACGGTATAAATCGTACCGAGGAGTGTGTACGTCGGCGTATAAACCAGGTTCCATTTTCCTGTTGCAATCTTAAAAAAAGCACGTGAAATTTGCACGTTTGGTAACAACCCTAATGTAGTACAATCCAACGGGGACAAATGCACAGCTATAACGACGTTTGAGATACCGCTGGGACATCTACAGTATCATGGGAACGTTTGAAATATATGTTACCTACGTCAAAAATCTCATGGTAACGTCACTACTATCATAGAGGCGTCTCCTTCAGCTCAGTGACGTCAAAGTCATTTAAATTTTGTTTACCAGTCCTAAAATTTACAACGTCTCCCATCAGATGACCCACTCAGGTCTGCACGATCTGATATATAATGATATAACCTGACCCTATTACTTCTTGTACTATTACTACTACAACTGCTACTACTACTACTTTTACGACTATACTGATCTTTAATTAATTGATCGCTTGTCTGAACTAAACACATGAGCATAGACTAACACTTTCACAAGACCTATTGGCCTGTGTGTTGTATAGTGATGCCTTAGAAATAACGATAACTTATATTTTTCATCACAATGCTAGTTATAATATTTGTATTAACACGGGTTTTCACATTTGTACAAACACTGGTTTAAAAACATTTGTGTAAACATTTGTATAAACATTATTAGGCATGATTATAATTATAGGTGTAAATATTGGTACACTAATGGTACAATAATGTTTATAAAAATGTATAAACATTATAAAAAAATATATATAAACATGGTAGCATCCTTGGCAGTGTTTGCAAGAAGGTGCAAGCCATCACACCCGTATTCCAAAAATTTAATTTGCATAAATGAAAAAATATTGGATAACATCTCTTAACTGGAAAATTCATGTGTACAAAAAAAAATGATATAAAATATATATATTGAATAATGTACATGTTTTTAGCTCAAGAATAAATGTCATTAATTCGCATATCCGCTTTGGCACGTACAGCTGTACCCATGTGAATTACATTATACTTGGTACTTGGATACATAATATATATATATATATATATATATATATATATATATATATATATATATATATATATATGGGATTATGCTGTCTCACTTCACTTTTCAAAATAGTAAACTTATAATGATAAAACTACGTTTTAAAGTTCTATATCATTTATCTCTCTTTCCTTCTACTTAAAACTTCAGAATCACTTAAAAAAAAAAAAAACTAACGTAGTTCAGTATAATACACCAAGAAAGTAATTGCATTTTTGGTTACACCATTTTGAAAAAAAACTGAAGTTTTTTTTTTTTTTTTTTTTTAAATTTTGGGCCCAGCTCTGAATTTTTTCCCAGCGAGAAAACTATTAACTGTACTCACGTAAGGGATAGAGGAGAATTTACGAAGCATGACGGAGTACATACTGTACCATTTCTTTGCTCTCTTTTTTTTCTCCTTCTTTGCTTTCTCATGTTCTTGCCTTTCTGTACCGTTAATGTGTGTGTGTGTCTTGGTTCCAAGGACCAGATATTTTTTTTAGCCTCGTTTATCACACTTTTTACTAAGTTTCCCAAAAACAAGTCTACTCGAAAATATATATTGAGTGCAAGGGGGATACATACACCGAAAAGTATATGTATCTCAGTCTACACGAAAAGTGTATGTATCTCAGTCTACACGAAAAGTGTATGTATCTCAGTCTACACGAAAAGTGTATGTATCTCAGTCTATACTTTAAATCCTTATTTTAGGTATTACAGTACTGTCGACTAGTGTTAAACAGGTGAAAATAACCCTACGAGTAGACGATAGTCTTTAAGTCCAGTTAATCAGCTAAACAGGATCAAATACCTTATTCTCAAGCATCAGTATGTTTCTCTTTCCTCTTGTTTATGTTTTTACATTGACCTGAATCACAAAGTTTAACTATAAAAAAGATTTTATTTGTATATTACTGTATTATTATTCTTCTTCTTATTATTATTATTATTATTACACACGTCTTGTATTGCGGATAAAGAGTTGCCTTCTTGAAAGGAAAGTGTTTCGAAGCTGGAATTGGTACTTCTTTCCTCTTCTTCGAAACACACCAGAATCTCCTACCTTCCTATTTTTTATGTGAAAGTGTTTTCTAGGTTTAAGGCCTATTGATGCCTACTAGTGCTTATTAATTGCTAGTAATCATACTAGACACCGACATCCTGGGTTCTTCAATCCCTGAAATTGGGACAGAAGTAAAATCTCAAGTGTATACACACAGAGGCATACTCTGTATACACACAGAGGTATACTCTGTATACACACAGATACATACTCTGTATACACACAGAGACACGCTCTGTATTCACACAGAGGGATACTCTGTAGAAAACACAGAGGTATACTCTGTATACACACAGAGGTATACTCTGTATACACACAGATACATACTCTGTATACACACAGAGACACGCTCTGTATTCACACAGAGGGATACTCTGTAGAAAACACAGAGGTATACTCTGTATACATACAGAGGTATACTCTGTATACACACAGAGGTATACTCTGTATACACACAGATACATACTCTGTATACACACATACATCATGTGTTATATATATATATATATATATATATATATATATATATATATATATATATATACAATTGCAGTAGTTTATTAAATAGGCAATATTAAAACATAAAGGAATTAAAGTAAATTAATTGTATATAGTATACTGAGATATACACCCTCGTTGTGTACAAACATCAAGAGAGAAATACTTTTAAGAATATATACAAAGATACACATTAATGTCAACCTTAATCACATTAACAGGACAAAATAAAAGCCTGTAAAATTTATCAATTCACACACAAAGATCGAGAAGAAAGATAAAAAAAAGAGGACAAACAACACCAAGACAATAAAAAAAAAGTTTGATTTTTAACTCGAGGAAGAAAATTGTCTTCACTGAGGACAGAACTCCTATTTTATTTAATTGAAAATCGTGACTTGCCTTCAGCTCTGAGCACAGGTCACACTAATATCAAACTTTTTTTTTCTAAATTAAGTTTATTCGATGAAAGTTTATTCGTATTTTCATGATTAAGACACACGGAGGTGTACTCTTCTCCAGGCTGAGGGACTGACCTCCTCAAATACTATTTCTCCAAAGGTTGATGGACTGATTACATCATTCTTAATTTCACTGCTACACCTGCTGTGTGTGTGTGTGTGACTGAAGAGGTCTACTGTATGGGCGAAACGTTTCAATAATGAAGACCAACTGTTGCACAGTATTTTATCCCATGTTCAATATAACATTGTATGTTTATGTTGATGGTAAAGGGTGTTTGCAAGGACGTCAGGGGACGCGAAAAAAAAGCCATTGAACGCAAAAGAATGCCACTGGACGCAAAAGGAACGCGTTGGATGCAAAAGAACGCGATTAGGCGTAAGAGAGTATAACATCCCCATATACAATTATCCACCATCTAAAAGATTTCAAGAAACTTTAGGATATTTTAGGTTTTTTTGTTATGAGATGCTATGGTCACTTCCCTGTCAGTGGGGATATGTGATACCGATTGACACTATGTTGACGAGCTTTCTCTTGGACCCCAGCTAGGCCCTGACACTCCTGTGTCTGACAGTCACGCTGACCCCATAGCTCACACCAAAGTTATTACGAGGAAAAAAAACACAGACACACACACACACTCACACTCACAAAAACAAGTTTATGTGGTCGTTAACGTGTAGGACCTTACGAGTAATGACCAGCGTCGGCCAAGCAGAACGAAGGTGCCTGCTCTCTCGTCAATCTAACAGCACCACCGTCAAAACGGGATTTCGTCCGTCAATTTTGTTCAGTCAAAGGGGGATGTACCTTCATTTTGAAGGGCTTCTGTCCCAAGCTATTAACGCTATTCCCTTCCTCCATTTATAAGTATTCCCTTTCTTCCTACTGTGAGTATTCCCTTCCTTCCTTCGATCTAAGTTGACCTCCCATTCCCCAAGTATTGTATGTATATAATGCAATATACCAAGTCAAATACACATACGACTTAAGGCTCTTAATATAAACAACTCGTAATAAAAACTACATATAAAACAAATCAAAACTTATAAGGTTGATAATATTTTCTCCCCTACGTGCTCAACGCTTCGCAAGAATTCAATAGCCATAATCTGTCAGTTTTTCAAGGGAAGTGTTTCTCTTATAATTTTTAAGTCAGACGTGCAGTTATCAGAATGACGTGGGCAGCACTCAGGCCACGGGCATTAAAACTATTCAGGTGTAAAGGTCCGTTTGATCTGATAACTATTTTAAAGTCATTCACGGAGGCAGAAAAAGTATTTGAAGACAGTGAAGTGCGAGGCGTGTACAGGTTACGCTAAGACAAAAAGGGCGAAATCTTTTCTCGTGGAATCCTTGATTAACAGGGACGTAAGCTTCGCCGAATCTAAATTACATCTGAGACCATCGTCAAGTAGGGAGAGAGAGAGAGGAGGCCAGATCTTCCAGGCCACATTGTATAGGTGTGAATTCACACCTGTTTGTTCAGTGGTTTGTGTCACGGTCCTGGACGCATGATTGAACATACTCTGCACTGAGCTTACACAATCCTTTCACCCCAACTCCCTTTGCTTTTGTATATTAAAAAGTACAGTACTACGTCTTTTACTGAAAACAGGATTTATTTACATTTAAGAAAATGCTAAATAATTTTGATAAACACTTCCTTTGTTAGTTAGAAAGGTAACTGAATTATTACAGGTGTGTGTGTGTGTGTGTGTGTGTGTTTGTGTACCATTTCTTCCTCTTAACAGCAATCACTAACAGTTGGACTGATCAGAGACCAGGTAGCTAAGTGATTTACACGGGTTCACATACCTTAAATTATATATATATATATATATATATATATATATATATATATATATATATATATATATATGATAATGGGAGGGAGCTAGGAAGAGAGAGATAGGGAGAGGCGCGGAAGGAAGGGAAGAGGAAAGGGCAGGTTCCCTTCCTCTCGCTTTAATAGGTTACCTTCCTTAGTCAACCATTTACACATTGCAGCAGCTGAAAAAGACTATCTGCTACGTACCTATTTACTATGTGAAAAGGGAAAACACGTGTAAGTAAACTAACTCCTAGGTACCTATGCGGTGCTAAGTAAACATACGTAAACATACGACGTAGCAAAGCGTCTCCTCCTGCGCGGGAATCGAATCCATTACCTTCCGCTTGTGAACAGGTTCTGACCACTAAACAGCAAGTCACATGAGGGTTTAGAGGCTGGACATAGTAGCCGAAGCACTGTCCTCTGGACATTATGAAATTAATTATGACTGATTCGCCAATCTTAAAATTATTTATTATTATTATAGTTATTGTTGTTTCGTTATTATATTATTATTATTGATAGTATATATTATTACTGTTATAATATTTTTTTTTAGTAGTAGTAGTAATAGTAGCAGCAACATCATATATTACTTATATAATAATTATCACATTATTAATATTAATACTATTATTATTAATACTATTATTATTATTATTAATATTAATACTATTATTATTATTATTAATACTATTATTATTATTATTAATACTATTATTATTATTAATAATAATACTATTTTAATATTAATATCACTACTTTAATATTGTCATTTATTATTAAAATCCTAATAATGACAAAGAGAATAACAAATAATTACAACTAAAATCTATATTAAAACGCAGAACGCAGTGTTCAGTTTGCTACCAGTGACATAAATTTTCATCCACATTGGCTGCCAACTGAAAATGGGCAATTAATGCGTATTTATCACGAAAAAAATTGCGTATAACATAAATAACCATCAGAAAAAACCCGGACAGCAATACAACACGAGATGACAGCATACCAACAGTACAGATAAGACTATTATTATTATTAGTAGTAGTAGTAGTCAATATTAATTATTAATTATTATTATTATTAGTAGTAGTAACAGTAGTAGTAGTAATAGTAGTAGCAGTAGTAATAGTAGTAGTAATAGTAGTAGCAGTAGTAATAGTAGTAGCAGTAGTAGTAATAGTAGTGGTAGTAGTAATAGTAGTAATAATAGTTGTAGTAATAGTAGTAGTAGTAATAGTAATAGTTGTAGTAATAGTAGTAGTAATAGTAGTTGTAGTAATAGTAGTGGTAGTAATAGTAGTAGTAATAGTAGTTGTAGTAATAGTAGTGGTAGTAATAGTAGTAGTAGTAATAGTAGTAGTAATAGTAGTTGTAGTAATAGTAGTAGTAATAGTTGTAGTAATAGTAGTAATAGTAGTAGTTGTAATAGTGATAGTAGTAGTAATAGTAGTTGTAGTAATAGTAGTAATAGTTGTAGTAATAGTAGTAATAGTAGTTGTAGTAATAGTAGTTGTATTAATATTAGTAGTAATAGTAGTAGTAGTTGTAGTAATAGTAGTAGTAGTTGTAGTAATAGTAGTAGTAGTAGTTGTAGTAATAGTAGTAGTAGCAGTAATAATAGTAGCTGTAGTAATAGTAGTAGTAGTAATAACAGTAGTAGTAATAGTAGCAGCAGTAGTAAAAGTAGTAGCTGTAGCAGTAGCATATTACCCTAATAGTCATGGGAAGCGCTAAACATGTAGGGGTCGTACAGCGCCAGGTTTGATCTATGGAAGAGGAGATTAGCACCAGTTCCTTTGATCGAGAGCCCTTCAGCATCCACGTACTCCTGGAGGAGTGTTTAGAGTGTAGGATCTTACAGAACCTATTAAGAGGTGTGATGCAGGTGTGGTGCAGGTGTAGTGCAGGTGTGGTGCAGGTGTGGTGCAGGTGTGGTGCAGGTGTGGTGCAGGTGTGGTGCAGGTGTGGTGCAGGTGTAGTGCAGGTGTGGTGCAGGTGTGGTGCAGGTGTGGTGCAGGTGTAGTGCAGGTGTGATGCAGGTGTGGTGCAGGTGTAGTGCAGGTGTAGTGCAGGTGTGATGCAGGTGTGGTGCAGGTGTGGTGCAGGTGTGGTGCAGGTGTAGTGCAGGTGTAGTGCAGGTGTGGTGCAGGTGTGGTGCAGGTGTGGTGCAGGTGTGATGCAGGTGTAGTGCAGGTGTGATGCAGGTGTAGTGCAGGTGTGGTACAGGTGTGGTGCGTCTGTGGTGCAGGTGTGGTGTACGTGTGGTGCACGTGTGATGCAGGTGTAGTGTAGGTGTGATACAGGTGTAGTGCAGGTGTGATGCAGGTGTGGTGCAGGTGTGATGCAGGTGTGGTGTAGGTGTGATGCAGGTGTAGTGTAGGTGTGATGCAGGTGTAGTGCAGGTGTGGTGCAGGTGTAGTGTAGGTGTGATGCAGGTGTGGTGCAGGTGTGGTGCAGGTGTAGTGTAGGTGTAGTGTAGGTGTGGTGCAGGTGTGGTGCAGGTGTGGTGCAGGTGTGGTGCAGGTGTGGTGCAGGTGTAGTGCAGGTGTGGTGCAGGTGTAGTGCAGGTGTGGTGCAGATGTAGTGTAGGTGTGGTGCAGGTGTAGTGTAGGTGTGGTGCAGGTGTGGTGCAGGTGTAGTGGTGTGATGCACGTGTGGTGCAGGTGTGATGCAGGTGTAGTGTAGGTGTGGTGCAGGTGTGGTGCAGGTGTAGTGCAGGTGTGATGCAGATGTAGTGTAGGTGTGGTGCAGGTGTAGTGTAGGTGTGGTGCAGGTGTGGTGCAGGTGTGGTGCAGGTGTAGTGGTGTGGTGCAGGTGTGGTGCAGGTGGGATGCAGGTGTAGTGTAGGTGTGGTGCAGGTGTGGTGCAGGTGTGACACACACTTGCTGGAAAAAGTCAGACTGGAGTCTGAGGAGTTAAGAGCCTCTTGTACCGCCCATTAAACCATTCCTTTATTTCTTTTTTAGGCCAAGATGTCGTATCAGATGTCAAGAAAAACTGGGAATGGGGCATTGTGCCCTAAACCTTGTTTTTTTTTTTTTTTCACCCCCACGTTTCCCTGTGGTTTTTACCACGCCTCTCTGAGGTTTCTCCACTCAGCCAAAGGGAGGCAAAGGAGGAGGAGGAAATAAAATAGAGAAAAAAGAGAGAAACAGAGCGTGACCACTTTTAAATTGTTCTTATTTCACAGGTCAAACTTATGGAAGATGGAGAATGGTCAAGTGGAAGAGTTACATGCTTGCTTTAATGTAAATCTACTCGTATGAAAATCATAGGGCAAGATTTTTGTCAATTGGGATAGCCAGTTGCAGACACATTGCAGCGCGTTCACTTCCGTCTTCAAATTTCTTGATAATTTTAATGTGTGTGTTATTCTCAGGTTACGTTACGTTATCTTACCTTAGGTTAGTTAAGGTTAGATTATGTAAACATATATTAACCTGCATTTCCAAAAATGACTCGAGAATAATGACATTGAGCGTACAACGTAAAAAAAATATATATACTGTATATATAACAATTCGCAAAGAGGCGAAATTATTTACATTGTCTCTATGTCGACAGCAGGACTCGAACCTGCAAACTTTGTATCAGAGTCACACCCCAGAAAAGTATGAGCGCCAAGCCGGGGCTAAACGATGTTTGCCCATACCCTGGGGCACACATACACACACACATATATATATATATATATATATATATATATATATATATATATATATATATATATATATATATATATATGACACAACTCATCAATATAAACAGTTAGGTTGATGAAAGCATGGTCATCAACGCTTGTTCCAGTACCGGATATGAAATGGACAGATTTTATCACGATTGACGTGATGTATTGTCTTATATTTTCACACAGCGCCGCCACCTGCGTGGGGTGGTGGTGGTGGTGGTGCTGGTGGTAGTTACGGTGGTGATAGAGTAGGCGGTGAAGCAGGTAGTGGTGTTTGTGGTGACGACATTTTAGGACGGTAGTGTAGCAGGTCCTAGCGGTGCAGGCAGCAGTGTAGCAGGTAATAGTCTAGCAGGTGGTAGTAACGAGTGGTAACAGAGGTTGCAGTGGTGGTGCAGGTGGGAGGTTACAGCAGAGGCGCACATCATACAGCGCCGCTCAACACCTGTTCCGATTATGTATTCACGGAATGCAAAATCTAGCGGCCATAAAGTCTACGTCACTGATATTCCAGTACATTTTTAATCCCCTTGAGATGGGGAAGTTAATATTAACCCACAACCATGGCACCACGCACTCCGTAAGCTCCCCGGTGAGCGAAACGTCGTGAAAACAACAGGTTTCTCTCCAGAAAGTCTTTCCCTTACCTCCTCCAACAGACCTTGTTCAGCAACATTTCTCCCATCTTCAACACTGTCTTCAGTAAGTCAATCAGATCCAATACAAATGTCACTTAACATACTAGTCCAGAAGACAAAAAAAACAAAACAAAAAAAAAAACATGCTGTTCAATATATCTTTCGACACGAAGAGAAACTTTCTCATTAAAAATAATCCACAAGGAAATGACAAACGCTAATATAATTTTTTTCCCTTGAAGCTCTGACTTTTAAGATTATTTCTGCCCTACAATTGCAGTATAGAGCAACACTGTCATTATTATTAATGGAGAGTGATAAGAACGGAATGATACTCTTTTTAAGAATGTTAGAATGATAGAAAAGAATACAGAGCAATGACAGTCATTATACAGCACTCTGGGATTGGTCAGTGAGTGACGTCACTCGTTATAATGTATACTGGTGACATATTTATGCACTTATAATTATGGGTTTATTCATTTACGTTTAATAATACAGTGTTGAATATATTTCCACATGTTTCTAAGGCCATTGTTTATATACAGTGAATTTATATATATATATATATATATATATATATATATATATATATATATATATATATATATATATAATAATTTTGATAAATTAACAATATGTCGTAAAATATTAACGTTTCTGGTTCATACCTGAATAAAAACAATTTTATCACCTGACAAACTGAAGGTGTTATTTTCCTCAATTTACATTAAAAAAATTGCACATTGTATTTTGATATCCTGGTATGTATATTGTATATTGTATACGTGTTAAATTGTGTTTAGAATTTGGTTTTAATGTCAGGTTAGGCTGGAGAAAACTCGTGGTAGCCCAAAATTATTCCTTCCTCCCATGTACGTATATAGTGAGTTACTAGTGTACACATGTGCGTATGTACTGTGTCAGTGGTGTGCTCATGTACGTGTGATCTGACAGCTACTCACATACCAACACTCACAGTTTATACCAATAATAATAAAAATGTTATATCTTTATTAAAATCTAAAGGTATAATTACTTTCTAATTCTGATATTCTTATCAGTTGTTAAATGTCGTCCGAAGAGAAACAGCAGCCAGGATTATTATCTTCTCATGGTAATATTTCCATTTAATATTACGTAACGGTAATATGACCATTTTTAATGGCATTTTACTTTTAATATCAATATTTTCGTGTGTAAGGTAAATATTACCAAGCTAACAGCTAACTATTTATTTGTACTCCAACATTGGCACTCACGATAAAGCAAGCTTTAATTTCTTTGAGATTAAAGAAGGAATTTTATTTTAAACACACGACACCACCACCATCACCAACCACCACCACCACCAACCACCACCACCACTGCTACTGCCTCAGAGAATCTTTCCCCTCACTCTACCTGTGGCAACTTTTCCAACATGGCATAGCTCCTGATGAAGCATGGAAGTGCGAAAGGCCTAAAGCTAGTATTTTTTCTTCCTCCAGCGGCTTTTGTATTGATGAAATTCTGGTTCACACAACACACACACACACACATATATGTGTGTGTGTGTGAGGGTGAAACGTTGCCTTGATTAATATCTCATTAAGTTACATGTACCTTTTGACCTAATTATTATTACTACTATTAATAATCAGACTATGTTATCAGTAATATTTCCATGTTATTGGTAATATTATCATGTAATGGTAATATTACTAAGGTTGGCGGAAATATTATTATGTTAATAGAGCCGCTCATAATATTGAGAGCTAAAATAATGACCCGCATTTGAATCGTAATGATAATGTTAATATGTTGACCTAAACAGGTAATATTTACCAGGGAGCACCACGATAACAACATTGACGATAACATCTCAAAATGTTTCAAGATAACATCGTTTAAGGGCGACGCATATTACTTTAAGAAATAGATTTAAGAATAGGATATATATATATATATATATATATATATATATATATATATATAATGTTCAGTTTTATGTAATATAGTATACATTTCAAAATATATATTTTATGTATTATATATTGAGATAGAGTTAGCTTTAATATTATAAAGATTACTTAAAGGAATTATGAATAATAATAGGATGAGGAACTGTCCAATACTGTTGAAGCAGCAAGAGGAAGAGAAGACGTAGGAAGAAGAGGGGAGGGGACAATCAGAGGAGGAGGCGGAGGAGGAGGAGGAGGAGGGGGGGCAAGAGGCAATAGAGAGGCACAATTCCACTAAGTGCGCCACTACCTTTCATTCACTCGGCCTTCCTCTTGTCCCCTCTCCCATTCCCCACTCCTTCCCTCCCTCTCCCATTCCCCCACTCCTTCCCTCCCTTCTCCCCCCTCCCTTCCCTCTCACCTCTACACACATACACACACACACACACACTATAGTACTCACCTCATAACCCCGGCTATGAAGTCTCTAGTATCTGAGGGACACCGATAGTGTAAACAAAGTCATCTCCAGCTGGTCTGGATATTACGATGTTTACCAGCGTCTTTCCTCACACAAAGAGCAGAAACAATTAAACACTCATCACTGTGTGTGCATGACTAATATGCATGATTGTAGAGAGAGAGAGAGAGAGAGAGAGAGAGAGAGAGAGAGAGAGAGAGAGAGAGAGAGAGAGAGAGAGAGAGAGAGAGAGAGAGAGAGAGAGAGAGAGAGAGAGAGAGAGAGAGAGAGAGAGAGAGAGAGAGAGAGAGAGAGAAGGGCAAAGATGAGGCAGGAAGTTGGGAGGATGTATGGGAGGTAGGGAGGGTAGGGGAGTGAGTTGTTACGAGTGGAGAAGGTTGGAAGGAGGTGGATGTATGGGAGGATGTATGGGGAGGGGAAAGGGAGGTAGTGGGGGAGGAGGAGGAGCAACAGCAATAGCAACAATATGTTAGTATCAGCAACTGAAGGAAGGCACAGCAGCAGCAGCATTAACAGTAAATGGAGCGGCAGATGTGAGAGGAGCAGCAGCAACATCAGTAGCAGTTGTAGCAGCAATAGTAACAACACGAAAAGTAGTAGTAGTAGTAGTAGTAGTAGTAGTAGTTGTAGTAGTAGTAGTAGTAGTAGTTGTAGTAGTGTAGGTAGGGAGTGTGTACGCGTGTATCCTGCCCATCCAGCAGGTGTGTGTGTGTGTGTGTGTGTGTTCTGCCCATCCCGCAGCTCTGAGACAGGTCACGGGTAATGCAACGGCTGACAGACAGAAAGGCAGACAGCAGCAGCCAGCCTACAAGGTAACTGTAGCAATTGTGTTGCTGTATAGAATTACACCAGCTTGCTTTACTGCTCCCTGCCTTGCCTTGCCTGCCCCTGCCTTGCCTTGCCCTGCCCTGCCCTACCCTCTACTGACCTTCATTGCCCCTTTCCTCATGTTCTCCTTCATACACCCAGAAGTAATAAGGGAAAACGTCTGAGTTAAATGCTTTCCCTGGGTTAAACACCGTAAATACTCTTGCATCATTATGCAAAGTGGACGCAGAGAGCCAACCACAGACAGGCGTGAACATCAACAACACATGTCCTGAACACCTTCACAGTAGCGTCGTTTCTCACACAAAAATTAAGTGACCTGCAGAGAAAGACTAATATCTGCATTTATATAGACATCTACGTACAGTAAGATTTTAGAGGACACCTAGAAATTTTAACTGTGACATCTGTGTATAAAAAGAAACGTAGCATTGGCTGACATTCGTAAGAATATATTTGAAGTAGAGATAATAATGATCGTCTAAATGAAGGTCCTCGTAAAATGGTAAAGGAACTAATAAAATAGAGGACTGATTTTGAAGAGATAAGGATATGAAGGTACTTTAATGATCAAGAGGATTTGTGAAGCTACAGGTGACGCTACTTGCTCGCCCGAACAAGTATCATTGTTCCACTATGTGGATGAGGACACTTATCGAGCGCTCGCGACACTTATTAAACTTTTCGCCACGTTTCAGCCCTAATTTTAGGACAAACGTTTCCTCTTGAAGAATGTCCCGAACTGTACACAAGTGTCCTTATCCGAAGATTGTCGGTATCACCACAACATTTCCAACCGCTTCAGTATGTTAAGGACCCAACTAAAGTGAGTGAGGGAAGTAGACCATCTATACTGCATGTGGTATTTACAAGAAAGAAATTTCTTTTCCATTGTCGGTCACTAGAGCCATCATTGATCAGGAAGTATTTAAAACGACATATGTAAACACGACAAGGAACATATGTTTAGTTATAAACAGTATTAGCAATAGTTAAAACAGTCTTTAAAAATACAGATGGTGTTCAATTTTTTTTTTTCAGTGTTAGATCCAATCTAGAATGAGTCCCCACATTAAAAGAGACAGGAGGTGAAGGATCGATCCTCTTGTCTCCTAATCGCGTCACGGTCTCATACCAGCCAGGCTGTTGGTATCATAACTGCATTAAAGAATGTCACACCAACCCTGCCTGTCAACAGGGAGTCACAATCAGCTGGCTAATGACATTGCTATCATTTTTTTTCTGAGGGAGGGCGAGGGGGAGGGGTGGGGGCTGGATATAGATTATTGAAATCAGGAGTTCGAAACTCAGCTATAAATTGGACAGAACAGACATGTTTATAGCCATCATATATACACGTCAGGTCAACACGACGGCTCATCAGCTGACTGATAGTGTTCTCATATCTCCATTCATCTCAATAGATAACGCTGGTTTGTCGTGCTTCGTGCTTGTTTCTTCACTCTTACGACTGTCTAACAGAGTCCTGATGTGTAGCAGTAGTGTACTGTGTAGTAGTAGTTACTAGTTGTCAAAGTCACTTGTCGATTGACACTTGGTCTTTTTTGTGTGTGTGTGTGTGTGTGTGTGTGTGTGTGTGTAAGATCACCAGTAAACTTACTCAGTACGTATTAGTATATATATATATATATATATATATATATATATATATAGAGAGAGAGAGAGAGAGAGAGAGAGGGAGAGAGAGAGAGACTCACGAAATCGTAATGACACGATTGCAGACTCTCTGACCGCGGGTTCGAACCCCACCCGTGGTATGGTTTGAGAGAGAGATATATCATGGTAAAATATATACTTACAAATATATGAGAATTATATGAGAGAAGTATATCGTGATAAAATATATATTTTGAGATATACGAGAGACGTATATCATCGTAAAACACACACTTTGAAATATACTAGAGAAATATACTACGAGTTAAACATATACTTAGGAATACATCAGAGAAAATTGCAAAGTATCTCAAGAATATGGTACATACTGGCTTGCGTACGCAGCGGGGGGATTTAAAGCGCCGAGTTGATTTTTCTAAACTCCTGATGGAGCATAAACTATATCAACAATCAAATAATCCAACGATACAATAAATGCAAAATAAACCAACCCAACAATACAACAGAAAAACAAACTACAATTAATGCAACAGCAGCAAAACAGACTAAACCAAGAATACAACAGCAGCAAAACAGACTAAATCAAACAACAACACCAAGACTAAACCAACAATACAATAACAAATCAAATCAACAATACATCAACAACAAAACCAGCCAAATCCCAGCAATATACAACAGCGACAGAACACCTCCCCCTCCCAACAATAACTCAGACGAGAACAAACCATTAACAACAGACGAGGAAATACAACATCTGCTGCTTTAAACAACAGTAACTGAGGGATAATAATGCGAGTCTGTGGTAAAATATGGCAGCTCTTAGATAACGTGTCGTCACACACACACACAGACAAGTGATTGTGAAGCCACAACGAGACAAAGACGACTCCCTGCAGTGTTATTCTCCTCACGAAGATCACTTCCTTTATGAGGCGGAGATGTGGCCTTCATGTAAATACTCAAGCTACTCAAGGAAATAGATAGATATGTACTTAAAAGACTTCAATTATACCACAAAATGGAAGTTCGTCTCGCCCCCAAGTCCTGTTTAGAAAGGAAGTCAGAGTTGAAAGGGTCGAAAGGGACGGTCTCAGTATCGTCCTGTTGCGTCTTTGACAACTGAGATGGTCGAAAAGGACAGCTCTAGCGGCCTCCCGTCACTCACCTTCACCTGATTGGACCTTAAAATGACACCTGCCCCTTAGATACGTCTCATAGGGAAGGGTAATCCCCTTAGGGAGCACCAGACCTTCCCAAGACCAGGGGTTACTTACCTAGCCCGGGGTTAATGTAATCTCTGCTACACTATGCATATATATTTAGGTAGGTAGATGCAATTGCTGTCGTTAGTACATTCGTCTGGGTGGGTAAAGTAATCACTGTTGTTGCTAGTAAATGTAATCTTTGCAGATGCCAATAAATGTAATGAAGTTGTTAGTAAGTGTAATTTCGGAGGTTGTTTATTAATGTAATCTCCAACACTCTCCCTCCATCACTTTCTCTCCATCAGCTTGACAGTTGCTCCATCTATGTTCCGTGTTGCAGCTCCATCTCTCATGTTGCAGCTGTCTCCTTACCTGGCCTCCATCTCTCAAAATATCTCTCCATCTCTCTCACTGCCTCTCTTCCTTCGTTTCCTACTCTGTTTTGCCCTATCCATCAAACATTTCCATCATCCTTCTCCGTGACTTGTTGTTTCTCCCTCACTGTCGCACGTCTTGCCCAGTATAGCTGCTTGACTTGTACTTAGGGGACGGAGGATCGAGCCTCCAGAGTTAGGTTGCAGAGTGCAGCATAAGTTTCTAATGTAGTTGAATCTGAAGAGACATTCACTAAGCTTTAAAAGTTTAAAACCTAGCTAAACAGGCATTCTCTTATCTCAGACCAATATCCTAAAATAATTCAACATGCAAAGTTTGAAGTTGCATTATCAAGTTAGCAGCGTTGAAGGGTTGAAGGCGATCGAATGAAGCATTCAAAAATTATCACGTAAAAACTTTATTTAAATTTTCCCAATTTCTTCCAGATGAAGGCAAACTGAAATCCATATTGGCCAAAAATCAATCCAAAATTTTCTAAGATGGAACAGCTTTTAAAGTTTAAGTATTTAAGTTATATTTAAGCTTTGCTTACATAACATTTTTTTAAAAGCAGTCTTGAGGGCACACAGATGTTAATGGTACATAAAAAGTACAGTACTGTACTACGTTAAATTTACGTAAAATATAACACTCATTCATTTCTAATCCTGAGAGACATTCTCTAGTTATTCATGAAACGCAGTTTTTTTACAATAAAAAATCGAGGGTAGGTTACTTTGAGATTAGATTTTACCACCCAAGTGGCTAGTTTATTGTGCACCTTTCATTCATCCTGTGGACGGATCGAAATGCCCTTCCTCTCTTTCTTCCCCAATATTTAATTTCTTCCTCCCTTCCCCACCATTCCTTCCTCTCCTCCCTCTTTCCTCTCTTGCTTCCTGCCCCTGCTTTTCCCCGTCTTCCCCACCAGGCCGCCACCTTCCCCGCCTCATGAGTGATGCTTGTGGTCGCTGCCTTCACTAAATCCCTCAACGGAGCCAAAATTACCCCACCACTGCGGTCACAAGGCAAATATTTCCCCCGGCACAATAACCACTGCCACTCCCTTCCCTCCCCTGTGTAGCTGGGTCCCTGGGGACGCTGTGGAGAGGGAGGGAGGTGGGTAAGAGGGAGAGGAGGGGGAGAAAAGAAAGTGAGAAAGTAGAGAGAAGGATGTCGTAGTGATAAAGGAGTCAGGGAGGAAAGTTTTTTTTTTTATTTTGCAAAATTGGATACACCGGCAGCGTTAATCTATTCCATACGATGGTTACAAAGTACAAAGCTATCTATGTAACCTTGTGGCATATTCCATCACGCAGGATTGGGTTCATACATTGTGCTGAAATGTGTCAACCAGCTCTTGAAGATTTCAGAAAAGCAATGCGGATATCTTCATTTCACAACTACAGTATATGTCTAGCAACACATACTTGCACTAGCTTGCAACTACTTGCAACACTCATTGAATGTAGGCTGACCCAATATAAGTTGGGCAGGGCTAAGCTGCATTATTGAATATTAATTTACCAGAGAGATCAGGTTGGTAGAGGAAAAAAAATGTATGTCATTAGGTTCCAACTTAAATGAGATGGAGCGAACGGTGATGAAAAAGAAATTTAAATCACAATAATTGCACGACCCAGCGCAACATAGGCTTAGAGCGGGTCGCTCCTGGCTGTCGCTAAAGCTGAATCATAACAGCAGTGTACACAGTGTACACAGACTTTGCAGAAGTCTTTGACAAGTTGACCATAGTGCAATAGCGCGCACAAAATGCGTGCAAAAGGAATAACTTGGAAAGTAGGCAGATGGATATTCAATTTCTTATCAAATGGAACTCAGAGAGTAATTAGTAAACAGTGAAATCAGTGGCTCTGTTCCCCAAGGTACACTACTCACCCCACTTATATATCTTATATCCGACAGATACATAAATCATAGTACTGAATTATCCTATGCAGACGACACCAGAATCCGTATAAGAGTGACATCCATTGAGCTAATATAAATCAAGTCTTCCAATGTTCCACTGACAATAATATGGTCAACAAGGATAAATTTCAATTACTCCAAAATGCAAAAGCTGAGGAATTAAAGATTGAAACGGAATACAAGACAGCTGAGAAGGTTAATGTGATGGACTTGGAAGTGACGCTGGATCACAGTACCGCAACGGCAAAAAAAAAAAAAAAATGATTGACTGGATAACTAGAACATTCAAAACAAGAGATGTCGAACAAGTAATGATTCTTTTCAAGCCATTTGTTCTCTCTAGGCTGGAATATTGCTGTATACTAACGGCCACTTAAAAACAAGAAAAATATCAGAACTGGAAAACGTCCAGAGAATCTTCACTGCTCATGTAAATTCAGTCACATGTCTGAACTACTGAGAATACGTGAAATTCTTCGAACTTTGTTTCTTGGAGGGATTGATCCCAAATCAGCTGAATGACTGCGTATGAGAGCAAGCGGCTTGACAAAACATCTACAATAAAAAGAAGAGGAACGATGAGGAACTAAGGAAGAACTCATTAAGTGTAAAGGGACCAAGATTCCTCAATATGCTCCCTTCTCGCGTAAGAAAATTACTAACAAACCCCTGGCTGTTTTCAAAAGAAAACTTAAGTTCCTCAGGTCAGTTTCTGATCAACCGAGCTGTGTTGCCTTTGTTGGACTGGGTACGACGGGCACCAACAGCCTGGTCAATTACCAGGAGGACTGGCCTAGGGGACAGTGGCCTCCGAAATCGACTCCAGGAAGTTTGCAGGTGGTGTCTTACTTAAACAAGAAACACTATGTTAATTCACATACCTGTACGTTACCTGTAATCTCTTCCAGGGGATCACCGCCCCCTAACCAGGCCTCCTGATAGGCAGGTCCTAGCTAGCTTGAGCCTAGCTAGAGGCTATCTAGTAACTCTTTTTCTTCAGGAACTGGGTATATCATCTCTGATACGGTAAGATGATTGCATTGGTCAGCTGTCATCAACAATACTTTTTTTTCCCCTACTCAAATCCTGCTTACACACTGCCACTAAAACTAGATTTGTTGCACATTGTTGCAGAGATGTTGACAACATTTTTGAGGCGATGTTGTCATCTTTGACGCGAAGTTGTCACCATGTTTGACGCGATGTTGTCACCATCTTTGAGGCAAAGCTGTCATCATCATCATCATCAAAAGCGACTGACATTACGTTCACTCATCTTCACCCCTTCAAGTCCAGATTCCGAGGCCTTTTGTTCATCCATAAGCTTTTTTACCACCGCCCACGGGAAGGACATGGGACACACATCAAATTTGCCTATTCAGTGGTAAGTTCTAATTCCCATCTTACCTTTCCCACAGACAGTACTTTATACCCTTCCTCCTAGTAACCCCTCATCTGCCTCACCCTTCCTTCTCTTCCCTTCCTCCTCCCACCTCATAACCCCCTCATCACACATTTCCACTCAGGAGTGCTGTGAGGTAGCATGCGGTACTCCCGGCGCTGTCTTGCCACGTCAAGGGTAAACGTGTCATTAAAGAGAATAAAACCCGATGGAGTGTAATAATCAAGCCGAAGTTTGTGTTGACCCCCCGGCCATTGTCACCCTCAAGATAATATTGACTAGTGGGGTAGAGCGAATCTCATTTTGCTGATTGTGAGCTTTCTTGATCAGACTCAGTCGTCAGGTTGTAGGTGGCGATAGAAGAGGAGGAGAAGGATCAGGAGGAAGAGGAGGAGGAGGAGGAAGAGGCGAGGGTTGAGGCAGGTGAAGTTGAAGGTGTGAGTGGTGTATTGCGACGCGAGGTACAGTTAAACTTGAAGTGTGAACAATGTCATTGAGGGTTATTAAAACTTCATTATTAGAACACAGTGAAGCACTGTTACCACACACAGTGAAGCACTGTTACCACACACAGTGAAGCACTGTTACCACACCCAGTACTGCACTACCACAACACAGTGAAACACTGTTACCACACCCAGCACTGCAATACCACAACATAGTGAAACACTGTTACCACACTCAGTGTTGCACTACCACAACATAGTGAAACACTGTTACCACACCCAGTACTGCACTACCACAGCATAGTGAAACACTGTTACCACACCCAGTACTGCACTACCACAACATAGTGAAGCACTGTTACCACACCCAGTACTGCACTACCACAACATAGTGAAACACTGTTACCACACTCAGTGCTGCACTACCACAACACAGTGAAGCACTGTTACCACACCCAGTACTGCACTACCACAACACAGTGAAACACTGTTACCACACCCAGTACTGCACTACCACAACATAGTGAAACACTGTTACCACACTCAGTACTGCACTACCACAACACAGTGAAGCACTGTTACCACACCCAGTACTGCACTACCACAACATAGTGAAACACTGTTACCACACCCAGTACTGCACTACCACAACATAGTGAAACACTGTTACCACACTCTGTGTTGCACTACCACAACATAGTGAAACACTGTTACCACACCCAGTACTGCACTACCACAACACAGTGAAGCACTGTTACCACACTCAGTACTGCACTACCACAACACAGTGAAGCACTGTTACCACACCCGGTACTGCACTACCACAACACAGTGAAGCACTGTTACCACACCCAGTACTGCACTACCACAACACAGTGAAGCACTGTTACCACACTCAGTACTGCACTACCACAACACAGTGAAGCACTGTTACCACACTCAGTACTGCACTACCACAACACAGTGAAACACTGTTACCATACTCAGTACTGCACTACCACAACACAATGAAGCACTGTTACCACACCCAGTACTGCACTACCACAACATAGTGAAACACTGTTACCACACTCAGTACTGCACTACCACAACATAATGAAACACTGTTACCACACCCAGTACTGCACTACCACAACACAGTGAAGCACTGTTACCACACTCAGTACTGCACTACCACAACATAGTGAAACACTGTTACCACACCCAGTACTGCACTACCACAACACAGTGAAGCACTGTTACACACCCAGTACTGCACTACCACAACACAGTGAAACACTGTTACCACACCCAGTACTGCACTACCACAACATAGTGAAACACTGTTACCACACTCTGTGTTGCACTACCACAACATAGTGAAACACTGTTACCACACCCAGTACTGCACTACCACAACACAGTGAAGCACTGTTACCACACTCAGTACTGCACTACCACAACACAGTGAAGCACTGTTACCACACCCGGTACTGCACTACCACAACACAGTGAAGCACTGTTACCACACCCAGTACTGCACTACCACAACACAGTGAAGCACTGTTACCACACTCAGTACTGCACTACCACAACACAGTGAAGCACTGTTACCACACTCAGTACTGCACTACCACAACACAGTGAAACACTGTTACCATACTCAGTACTGCACTACCACAACACAATGAAGCACTGTTACCACACCCAGTACTGCACTACCACAACATAGTGAAACACTGTTACCACACTCAGTACTGCACTACCACAACATAATGAAACACTGTTACCACACCCAGTACTGCACTACCACAACACAGTGAAGCACTGTTACCACACTCAGTACTGCACTACCACAACATAGTGAAACACTGTTACCACACCCAGTACTGCACTACCACAACACAGTGAAGCACTGTTACCACACCCAGTACTGCACTACCACAACACAGTGAAACACTGTTACCACACCCAGTACTGCACTACCACAACATAGTGAAACACTGTTACCACACTCAGTACTGCACTACCATAACACAGTGAAGCACTGTTACCACACCCAGTACTGCACTACCACAACACAGTGAAGCACTGTTACCACACTCAGTGTTGCACAGTCGTTTACTTTAATCTCTATTTTGGGGATTAAAGTATTTTTGACTGGTGGTGAACAGGTTACGAGCAGCCTTAATGACCTTCGTGTAGCAGATAAGCTTTAAACCCATTAAGAAACCAACTCATTAGTGTAAGGATCCAAGATTTTTCAACACTCGTCTTTAAGGAAAATATCTAGAAACTCGTGACTGTATTTGGGAGAACTTGTTAGGTTCCTAGAGTCAGTTGTTAATCAGCTGGCTGTGGGGCCTACTCTGGACTGCGTTCTACTATCACCAATAATCTGACTGATCAGTTTGTCAACTAGGTGGCCTGGCCTGGGACAGAGTCCTAGGGGGCGATAACTCCCAGAATGTACATGTATGGTACACGATACCAACTAGATGAAGAATTAGACACATGTGCAATATATGGATGTGCAACATATGGATGTCGTTATTGTAGACGTTTCGCCCTCCAGTGGCTTTATCAATACAAATTCATGAACATAACTGGAAGACAGTAGAGATATATTAGTAGGTAAACAACATATAGGTAGATAAAAATATAGATACCTCACATTCTTCTTTTATCACGAGTCAGTCTCCCATGACTTTAAGACAAATGATGTAGTGTAAATCTTGAAAGAGTAAACACGAGAAGAGAAGCGCTGTAGCCGGTCTAGTGCCTCCTGCTAGACATCGTTACCCACAAATTATTCCAGCACTCCAGTCACCAACATTGCTATCACTACAAGCGCTACAAGCATCACCAGAAAAGCTACAACCATCGCTGCAACCACCATCACTACAACCATCGCTGCAACCACCATCACTACAACCATCGCTGCAACCACCATCACTACAACCATCGCTGCAACCACCATCACTACAACCATCGCTGCAACCACCATCACTACAACTATCGCTGCAACCACCATCACTACAACTATCGCTGCAACCACCATCACTACAACCATCGCTGCAACCACCATCACTACAACCATCGCTGCAACCACCATCACTACAAACATTACCACCATCACCTCCGCTGAAGAGACCATAATCAGCACTACGATCCTCACCTCTCTTCCAGTAAGAAAAATAAAGCGACCTCTACAAGTACACCCACCTAGATTGCTCCCTATCACCACTTACACCACCTACCCTCACCACTATCACCAAAACAGTACTCCTAACACCACTAACACAACGTACCCTCACCACTATCACCAAAACAGTGCTCTTACCACCACTTACACAACCTACCCTCACCATTATCACCAAAACAGTGCCTGCACACCACATCACCAGCACCATCCGAGCCCTTACAGTGCCACTCGAGGGGATGTCTTTCAGTGCCAGGTTTCCGTTTTTCCTCGCACATTGGCATCAATATGTCAGTTGTCACTCACAGTCGTCGGAACATTCGCTCAACCCTTATTACCTCAGCCATCGTCCGAAACCCTCGTTCGCCTGGCTTCGCAACTTCTCAATTACCGCCTCATTTACAACCACCATCCGCTCCTACACCCACCAGATTGAAGTCCCGCTTCGACTTTTACCAACCTGGATATTTCCCG